>JXTB01000098.1:689103-744784 GCA_002914805.1 Parasponia andersonii
AGGTAGTTTGAGATTAATTGAAAACTTTAGTTCAATATCCAAAATAAGTTACATAAAATCACATATAGTTTTAAGTACTTAATTTAACAACAAAACCATCCTTATATATCTACTTAGTAAATTTACTAATCTTGGCTAAATAATTGGACGAGAAAAAAGTTAACAGAGTATAAGTACCTACAATGAAATAAGAGTAAGAGTGTGAGTACAAGCTACGCAACTTGTCTATCCACCAAGATGACTATGTCAAATAGACAAACATCTGAAATGAGAGAATTAGGGGGGTGAGCATGTGATGCTCAGTAGAAATTCAATTACTTTTTCGAACGGATCTGATTTTACTAAAATTGTATGGTTAATATCTTTTCTCATATCTATTTATAAACCAAGTTTATAAAATATTTGATATCTAGAATAATCATATATTTAAAACCAAAATTAGAACCACAAAATTGTACATATCATAAATCAACCCGTCTCATAAGCACATATCCTCCCATCACGAACCAGAGTAACTCATACTACGTGTACTAAGTACTCTTTGTCTAATACTTATTCTAGAAAATCTGAGGGACATTCATGTGTCTATACCTACCAAACTAGATGGGCAATTGAATGCCTATGCTTACCGAGTGGGGCTAATCAGAAGATTGCGCACAGGTTTATAAGCTTTCATCGAGAGCGAGGGTGCTAGCCACCTACTAAATACTGCAATGCCTAAGCTATATCTCATGTATGATTTTATAGTATATACAACATATAACAAGATATGTAATAACTATGCAAAACATGACCAAATAATGCTTTACATCTCCACTTGATATTAGTCTGAAATTTACTGTACCATGAGTAGTAAATTTGCTGAATCACCTCATAATTATGATTTTACAAATATATATAGAAGTCATATAATCTAATTCTAGAATAATCTAAGATTTTCTAATAGTTTAGCAAAATATTGTTTTATTCACGATTTTGAACAAAATAGTCATAATGTAAATTTAAATTAAAACATGCATAAAGCCAGGAGATTGAATCCCTACCTCGAGATGGTAGCTATACTAAGCTTACGACGCTCAAAGAAACTCTTGTTGCTCACTTGGGTGCTCGGATGGTCGTTTCGGAAATCTTGTAAGCTCACTTTGAAAATTGACTTTTCGAACGGAATCTCAAAGTGAGAAACAAACATCACTATTGAATTCTTAATGCCCAAAATAGCTAAATTAGACATATAACTTGTCAAATTCGGTTCCTGACCTGTGACACGTAAAACGATATTATTCACAAGCCTCATATCTCGTCTTTCGTACTACTTCGAAACATATTAATGTTATATATCAAAACTCATTTCTCGACCTCACTAAATCAAAATTTGAAGTCAGAATTCAGTTTCGAGGTCTCAAGCCTTAAATGGGTTTTAAAATCTGAGAATTACAAAAATGCCTCTTTTAGGAATTTATTTGAAAAGTGTCCACTTTTTTAAGTATTTAAAAAAATATTATGTTTGATGAATTTTTACAAAAGTATCACTTTTCAATAATATTTTAAAAATATCATTATCACATAATTATATATATATATATATATATATATATATATATATATATATATATTAACTTCTTAATTGGTAAAAAAGGCCATATTGAAGAAATCCTCACCAACTCCGGCGAAGGTGACGATTCACGGTGAATGGAGATTGGAGGATGTCAACCTGGGGCTGGGTAAGCTGAGGCGGTGGTGGGGAAGTTCAGCGGAGGTCGAGTTGGCCAAAGAAAATAGCGAAGTGCCGAGTACCCTGGTGGTTGCTCCTCGCGTGCGACGGCTCCAAGCCACGGCATGGGCTGTGTCAGCGCCGGCGGAAAGGAGGCGTGGGTGGCGAAGCTTCACCGTAGCCACTCGCTCGGGAGGCCTCCTGGTCAGAAACATGTTGGAGGTTGGTTTTTGTGAAGATTGAGTGATGTGGTTAGGAAGGACATCGTGTGAGAAGAAAGGAAGAGTAGAGGGATTTAAAAGCAAAAGGGAAAAGTTAGTGGCCACGTGGCAGCTCCAGATTAAATGGGCACTGTTTTAAAATTTTGAATTTTGCCCAGTTTTCTAAACTTTCTCAAGATTATGCCCTCAACAATTTCGTTTTAGTCCTTATTTTAAATTTTTTTTTTATAATTTTGTCCAAATAAACCTAGACTTAATTAAGTATACAACTCAGATATTTTCATTTAAATATCCCAAATATTCGAAATTACCAAACTACCCATAGTTTAAAAAATTACTTTTATACCCTTGTAAAAAATTCAGTTTTTACAAATTTAATTTAAATTATACTATTTTATCTAATCATTAACTAACATATCTCAACGATTAATCAATGTTGTGTCTTCTTAATGATCCATCTTGTTTTTCATTGAGAGCAAATTAAGTTGCTTTTAGAATACAGACTAGGTAAGATTGATCTTCTATTCTCAATTCAAGATAGAATTTTATTATTATTGGCAACCTATATATATATATACACATATATGGGCATTTGCAAACAACTATTTTCGAAGTTCCGCATTTATTACTAACTTTGTCAACTTAATTAAAGAAAAGAAATCTAATTATTTGGGAAGAATCTCATATTAGATATAATCAAGGGGAACTAATTATAAGACAGAAAAGAATCTACAGCATAAAATGTTTCGAAATGTTTACTACAAGACGAGCGCACTTATTAGTTTTTTTTTTTTTTTTTTTTTTCTAGCTATTAGTATAATTCGGTCAGAATCACTTCTGCAATATATGACCATTTTTTAATATACAGATACATACTTTCTTAAGCATCTATAGCCATATGAATCATCACAGAATCTTAGGTATCAACGTATCTTGTTTTTGTAATAGACCATTTCGTAGCCTATTGCACGGTACAATCTAAGCCAATGACCTCAAATTTACTATTCAAAAAACCAGTCATATAGCATGCTTAGTCCAAAATAACTAAAAAAATAAATAAAAATAGAATTAGAGGTGCTAAAATAATATTGGGTCCTCATTATAAAAACTACTCCACGTGCATTTCTATCAAACGCCACACTCCCCCTACAAAAGACTCTCCTTTTTTCCTTTTTTTTTTTTTAACCTCTTAATTTCCATGGCTCCTCCTCGGACAATAAACCAAACAGGTGGTGAGCACAAAAGCCCAGAGAAAATCACCGCTAGTCCAACAACGTCGTCGACCAAGGAAGTCGTGGAGCGTGCTCAGTGGCTCCGTGCCGCCATTCTCGGAGCAAATGATGGGTTGCTCTCAACAACCTCTCTAATGCTCGGCGTTGGCGCCGCGAAGGACGACCGCAGGTCCATGGCTCTCTCCGGTCTCGCTGGAGCTCTCGCCGGGGCATGTAGCATGGCGGTGGGCGAGTTCGTCTCGGTTTCGACTCAACGAGAGATCGAGGAGAAGCTTATTATTCTTCAAAAGGAGCCGAAGTTTCAGGAATATCCCAGGTCTTCTAACCCGGGGAGTTCACCGGTGATGAGAGTGATTGCGGAGGATCAAGCAGCAGTGGATTATGGAAGTCCGATTGTGTCGCCGAATCCGCACAAGGCGGCGGCGGCGTCAGCGCTGGCCTTTTTGAGCGGGTCGGTCGTCCCTTTGGTATCAGCTGTGTTGGTCTCCAACAATGCGGTGAGGATTGCGGTGATTGTGGTGGTGGCGACGGTGGCGTTAGCCGTGTTTGGTGGGTTGGGAGCCTGGCTTGGTGGCTCGCCGCCTAAGGCGTCGGTAGTGAGAGTTGTGGTTGGAGGGTGGTTTGCCATGGCTGTTACTTATGGTATGCTAAAGCCTTTTGACAGAGAGAATAATGGGAAGGACTGATATATAGTGTACCAGTACACGTACGTGTAGTAATTTTCGGCCGAAAAGAGAGAGAGAGAGAGAAAAAACTGTAGTATTTTCATGCATGTATACTTGGTCTCAAGCATATTGGTGCGATTCTACATTGGTCTCGAGATTGGTCTCGAGATTGTTGGTACGATTCTGTCTATGTGTCCTGACATTGTATTTACCAACTGTCCACGTATCCTTACTATCCATATTATCTTATAATCATTTTAGCTTTAAGTCGGGTCGGAGAAGCGGAATGGCCACATGCAAAGACCTAATAATTTGTTCACATGCACTTATCTTGACTTTAATTTGTTCACATCATTGACCCGAGCCATTAAATGCATTCGAACACTAATTTTCTTAGTTCTAAATATCTAATAATCTATTCGAAATTTTAAACTCTGACAATGCATTAGGCTCAAAATTAGAAGAAGACTTATGAGTTCCTATGCCCAAACACGGTGATTTTTTCTTAGTTCTAAATACCTAATAATCTATTCGAAATTTTAAACTCTGACAATGCATTAGGCTCAAAATTAGAAGAAGACTTATGAGTTCCTATGCCCAAACACGGTGATTTAATAATTATAACCAGATAGATAAAAAAAATATATTTTTTTTATTTATGTATAAGTATTAATTTAGTAGAAAAAAATTTATCATGTATATTTTTTTATCTAATAAAAAATATTATTAATAATTAATAATATATATTTTTAAGTATTTTATTATAATTGTTTGAATCTAATTATTATAATAAAATACTTACACTTAATTAAAAAAAATATTTACTAAATTGGCGACCTCTATATATATAATATATATATATATATATATATATATATATATATTTTGATAGAAAGTCGATATTGACTCGAGTAGGCAAAGAAAAATTTACATCCATATATCCCGTTTTTATGTTAAGTTCATCTCACCACGAGTCCTTGATAGGAAATGGACGGTATTGGTAGTTATTTTGTAATGACTAAATCTTTTAAAAGTCACACTAAAAAAACTACTAATTAAACTATTATTGGGCCCAAATTACTATTAGTCGCGGCAAAATTCTGTTCCCTAAAGGTACATAAATGATGGTAATTATCATGCACATTTTCTTTTTTCTTTTGTTTTTTTTGAGCGAAGCAAAAAATATTAATAATAATGGTAAAAGTTAAATTGACTTAATTACAACTATTTTTTATTATGTTTGTAGTCATGTTTCAAAAAATGATTTTTTTTAAGTGTTATTATTGTGTAATGAGTGTGATATTTTTTGTGATTATAACCACTAAAAAAATCATTTTTCTCTCAATAAAAGTAATTTTGATCCAAGAGAATTGCAACCCTCAAAGGGATTCATTGCAAAATGGCAGAATTTTTGGCCTCTTCAAGGTCCATTTTATTTTAGTAAAATGACGGAAATATTAGTTCTATGTATTATATATATATATATATATCATAAACCACATTTAGTATAGTTGTTATAAAAATTCACGTAGACTTATATTTAGTACAAAAATTAAATAATTAGTACGAATATTGAAATATTTAATATATTCAGTATAAAAACGAATTAATTTGACCAATTTAGCTTTAAAAAAATGGACCTTTACTAACTTAATTTTTTAAAATAAAAAGCAAAAAATAAAAAATAAAAAGACATTTGATTATTTATTTTGTTGTATTTTGTTTGTGATTACAAATTTTAGGGAACAACCATCCACCATTAGTCTCGGATTGTCTGTGGAAAGTCAGTCTAATAAGGTCATATCCTAATAAAGAATTAACTTACCCTTTTGTGCAAGTCTCCTTTTATTTATCAAAGCGTTTTTTTTTTTTTTTCCCTTCTAATAATTTTGTGTATAAAATATCTTACTTGGCACAGTGGAAAATGGTAATGTGGTATGGCCTCTCTAACATCCGGATATTTTTAATTAAAATATATTTTTTTTCCTTCTTCAATTTTGCTCTTTTATCCGAACCGTTTGATTGGAAAAAAAAAAAAACAAAAAAAAAAAGAAGGCTAAATGGACGATCCAACGGCTAGAAAGGAGCTATAGAGTTCCCCTAAAACCTGAAAAGCAAGAGATAATAAAAGTACAAACCAAACAAACGGAGAGTTGAAAAGAAGCAGAGGAGTAGGGATGGAAGCAGTGAAAGCTTGGAGCCTAAGCTTGCAATGGCAGCAGCCATTGAAGCTTCTCTTTAGGTCTTCCACCGCTCTCAGAACACGCTCCTCCTCTTCATCATTCCTCATCCGCTCTTGTTCTTCCTCCTCCGCCGCTACCACCAACACCACTACACCCGCCGCAACTCGTAATCGCCGCTCATCGTCGACGTCGTCTTCTTCTTCTTCTTCCACAACTTCTAGCCCAGAATCAGTTCGAGCTATTCGCTTGCAGAAGGTCTCTTCTTTTTTCAATGTTTCAATTCTCAAATTTTTGTATTGATTTCTAGACTGTAGTAAGCTTTGAGTAATTGATTGATTTGTTTGGTTACTGAGAAAATTTTGGAAAGAGAACTCTAGGTTTGACATGTCACTGTTAGTGTAGACATGTATGTATTAACTATGGTATGTATTAATTTTTACAATGTAGGATGCTCTGATTGATTTTTGACATAGGAGGTGAGTGGTATCTTGGTTATGAATTTATTGATATTGACGGAATTGAATTCTTTTTGTTGAGAGCCAGTGTGTTGTTATGCTTGTTTATTGAGAAAATTTTGGAAAAATAACATCTTGAAGTCTGGTTTTGAATCTTTCATTTTCGTTTCAATGGTCGTTATGTATAGATAGAAGAATTGAGGAGCAAAGGGCTGGAGCCATATGCGTATAGATGGGATAGGACTCACTCTGCTAATCAGCTGCAAGAAACTTATAGAAATCTAGAGAATGGTGAAGAGGTGAATAGCGAGAAAGATCATGTATCAATAGCCGGAAGAATTGTGGCTCGCCGAGCATTTGGAAAGCTTGCATTTTTAACTCTGAGAGATGATTCGGGGACAATTCAGGTTCCTTCACTCCCTTTTCTTTTGTCTTGTCATCAATTTGTTAGATATTGTATTGAAGAAAAACTTGTGGTAATGAGATGCATGAAGAATGAATGGTTTATTTTTTGAAGCATGACTATGAGGACTATGCATATAATGGACACCTGATTTAAAAGATATAAGTTAGTTGTTGAATTTGATTTGGTACTTTTTTTGTTTTTCTTTATGGGCCGAGTGTCAAAAAATTTGACTTTTTTTTTTTTGGGGCTGGGGATAGATGATTTCTTAAGAAACTTCCAATTTATCTTTGTTCATATATAGTTCAGCAAGACACTCACTGAAGTTGTTACATGTTTGAGCACAGCTTTATTGTGAAAAGGGAAGGCTTGTAAGCGATCAATTTGAGCAGCTTAAGAATCTTGTTGATATTGGTGATATACTTGGTGCTAGTGGCTCAATTAAGCGGACAGAGAAAGGCAAGTTTTGAAAGTTAATCCTTTGCGTATAATTGCCATTAAAGTATTAATTATTGAAATTATTGGTTCTCCTTGGTGAAACTAATCGTACCTAATTTGTTTTGGAAGCTAAATAGACAGACTCATGCAATTTATTATACTGCCTTTTGCTTGTGGATTTGCTTCTTACATTTTTCTGATCTTTTTGTGTGCTTTGCAACGTTGACTAACTGGACATCTTTCGTTGTTTCTGTAGGAGAGCTTTCTGTCTATGTGAACTCTTTTGCAATTCTTACAAAATCTCTACTCCCCCTGCCAGACAAATTTCATGGTCTAACTCATGTGGATAAGCGTTACCGGCAACGGTGAGTTGAGTTTTCTATTCCTCTCTCTTTGTGCATGCATGCATGTGTTTTATTGGGGGTAACACATTGTTTTTGAACTGCATGAAAGAGTCTGAAGGATCAAAATAATTTTGTGAAGATATTCACTGGTGTAAGGAGAACTGGACCAGTAGAAGTATTTGATTTTCCACGTACTTTCTTTGCTTCTTAATTATGCTGGGGTGTCAAGTTTCAGCCCACGATATGTTGCAGTAATTCGTGCAAAAGATTGGCAAAATGACTTTTTTAAAAAATATATATATAATGTCTATTTTGAGATACTTGGCTATGACTGAACTTTTGGATTTCTTTGAAAGGTACTTAGATATGATTTCAAATCCTGAGGTAGCCGATGTATTCCGGAAGAGAGCAAAGGTAAGTCATGCTGACGAGTAATTAGAGACCATTTAGTTATTTAAAATTATTTTTCCTTTCTGCATAAATAGTTTTGTTTACTTGAGGACCTTATAACTGTGTTTTATGATTCCATTGGGTCTACCCTACTTCTGACTGGGTCATTAAACAGAAAAACATAGGACTTCTGACAGTGTTGACTTAAAGTACCTTTTGGGAGTTGGAGCACCCTAAAGTTAGGTTTTTTCTTGTTCATAAATATTTTTACATTTTAAAATATGTAGAGTTATTTTCTCATAAGATCCTTTAACTTCCCTAACATTATGAGGGGGTAGATTCTTCTGACACTTATCGTTCATTCGGTTAACTTTTGGTTAGTTCATCTGCCCTTTTGTTCTTTGTGATAAAATTTTGCTTTACTTTTGGTCAACCTAATAAATTTATATGGGATTTAGGAAGAAGCATTTTTTTTTTTGTTTTTATTTTTTTAAATATGGAAGTTATTGATAGTTTATCTTTGTTTTGAACAATTAGCTCTGCTATATCTTTATGCGCAATCCCTGGTATTACCATTGTTGAAAATTTTTGGTAAATATGTTGTTGAAACCATGAAATGAAGAGGGTTAGTTTGCCAATGGATGGGGCATCTTGAAGTTCAATTCTTTTTCAAAAATACTTTTCCAGTTCTTCTTGCATTACATTCATGTGTTATGATTCTCATTATTATTTGCTCTTCAACTTCTCTGTTGTATTATCCTATATCTCTGCTGGGTGACATGCATATGAATTTAAGTTTATCAGCAGCTAAGTGCTAAGAGAAGTGTGGTAAATGTCAATCAAACAGATATTTGATAAATTCCCTGATTGCGGTATCTATAGTCTTAAATTGTGTTTTAGAATTAATATGGTTTCTTAATTTTTAGGAATTTGAGCGGTGTCCATAATGTGGTATGATCTAATGAATTTCTTCTGAGTATATGTTGATACTTTATTTCATTCCTTTAATATATCATACTGTTCTAAATTGAAAATGCTTTATTATTTTTTCTTTTTGCCGGATTAGATTGTGTCAGAGTTACGCAAGACGGTGGAATCTTTTGGATTTCTTGAAGTTGAAACTCCAGTTCTACAGGTTTGTGGATATTTTCACCTTTTTATGGTTGTATCAAAGATTTAGCATTTTTGTTTTGGGGTTTTGACTTAGTCAATTAGTTGTGTTTTTCCTTAATATAAATCTTCCTATCAAAAAATGTTTCTTCTTCCAATTGTTCTTGCCTAATGGCTTTAGATTTAATGCACTTCTATATGTAGCTTAAAATATTTCTTGGCCAGTAAAAGTGAAAATTGTGGAGTTAATCCATTATCCATTTTCCTGGCCAAGATACATCTCAAAGTATAACTTTATTCTTGAATATTTGAAATAAGATAAATGATTATATTTGTAATAAGATAAATGACTAAGTTTCTTTACAATTTCATTGGAGGTTGAAATGCATAGTATCAAATTCTTCTTGATTCATATTTGATAATTTTAAGTGATGTATTTTTCCAGAAATAGTGTTATTTGATGCTTTCAGTGCCTTATTTTTCATGCATGGTATTGTTTCTGATTGGAGGTTGGTTTTTAATTGACTTCATCAACTAGGGAGCAGCTGGTGGAGCAGAAGCTAGACCATTTGTTACATACCATAATTCACTAGGAAGGGACCTTTATTTGAGGATAGCAACAGAGCTCCACTTGAAGAGGATGCTGGTGAGGTTTTATATATTATTCAGTTCCTTGAGTAATATACTACTGTGCATATTTCTTTGACCTGCTACCTTATTTCCGAATAGTATTATCTCCAGCTGAACTTAGACTTGTTCCTGAAGCTACTTTCTGTTTGTGAATATAAGATTCAATCTCTTGCATCGCTTACTAAGTGAGCTGTTTCAGTTGTGGAATGGGGTTATAAGACAATTGCTTTGTAATTTAGGCTGAAATAACTTTCTAGGTAATGGAGTTGTCATATTGTTACTCATCATCTTATTCTCTTTATATCTACATAATCAAACACACACCTCCATGCAGACTCGCATATAGATATCACTCTACAACGACACTAAAATTTCCCCCTTTGTTCCCGTTCATTGAGAGAGAGAGACTCTAAAGTCTTTTTAGTCTTTATTTATAGGTAATGACTGCAAAGTGCATGAATGGTATTTTCTGAAGCCAACTTGGTCTACTTACCCTTCTACACTTGTTTAAGTCCTCTCATTTTCAAATCTTGTCCTTGAAGATCATTTTAGATATGCAAACCCTATATAATTTGTTTTGTGTTTCTCTTTTTGGTTTGTTCGGCTGAACCTTTTCACTTGCTTCTGCCCCTCTAACAGACTTTCCCCCCTCAGAAAATAGAAGTGGTTATTTTTCTTCCTTTAATTTTTTTTACCAAATGTTAATCTGTATGAGGATACAGGTTGGAGGGTTTGAAAAAGTTTATGAGATCGGTCGAATATTCAGAAATGAAGGAATTTCAAATCGTCATAATCCAGAATTTACCACCATTGAGGTAACATCGTTCTTAATTTTTCTTTTGTTTGATAAACTAGAAGGGTAATTTTGCCGTCCTTTGTATATAATATGCTAAATGTTCATTGATTAATAACATACATGTTGACTTATTCATTTCTTGTTAACAAATCTTTGATCAGAATTGTTATTAGTTTGGTTTCTAGATGTACGAAGCATATTCAGACTATGAAAGCATGATGAACATGGCTGAGGAAATTGTTACTCGTTGTGCACTTGCAGTTCATGGGAAGCTTACCATTGATTACCTGGTAATATGTGGTCTAACATTTAACTATCTTGTAGAGATTATTTGCTTAATTATAATTGTTTCCCCTTGACATGTTAGTTGGTACAATGTGGCTTGTGATTTTTTAAAACTAGTATGACACATCTATGCAGGGGGAGGAAATACGTCTTGAGCGGCCTTGGAGGAGGGAAACCATGCACAATCTTGTTAAAGAAGCCACTGGCATTGATTTCCATGAGTTAGGCAATGACCTTCAAGTTGCTAAAGAAGTAACTATCAACACCCTAGGGGACCTTGATCATAAAGAGAAGTCCTCCATTGAAGCATGCCCATCGGTTGGCCACGTTCTTAATGAGGTTAATATGCTTTTATGATCCACAAGTCTGAATTTCCTTGTAATTTGCTTATGATCTTTCTGAGTGAGGCTATTAGTGTGAAAAAAAGATGAGAAATAATAGTTACCTATCACATGAATAGTTTCTTAACGCATAAATATTAATCTGAACTCTCTTTCTTGTTGCTCTAAGCATTTTGTGTTATACTACTTAGGTTTTTGAGATAGTTGTAGAGCCGAAGCTTCTTCAACCCACATTTGTCTTGGATTATCCAGTTGAGATATCTCCTCTAGCGAAACGACACCGAAGGTATAACATTTCTCCATGAATTTGTTAGGCTATGTATGACTTGTTCTGTTGTATGTGTGTTCCACTACAAATGATTGACATGTTGGGGCCATTTTTTATCGTGCAACTATGGACCCCTCTTTTGTGGTTTCTATTATGTGGTTGCTATCCAAAGTGCATATATATTAGTCATTGTTGCCAACAGTTGCAAGGTAAATGTTCTAAAATAATTATAGTGAGTAGTACGGTATTAATAGGTGGGGCCTTTGTTAGTATGGTTATGGATGCAATCGAACTAATGCTGAGAAAGTGTTTTCTCTTGTTGTGTTTTTGCTCTATAATTTATTTAGGGAACTCCAAAGTTTTAACTTGCACAAGATCATCCGACTCTGGAAAATTCCACTGGTTGCTTGTTTTGATATCAGAGG
This sequence comes from Parasponia andersonii, assembly GCA_002914805.1. Classification (NCBI taxonomy): domain Eukaryota; kingdom Viridiplantae; phylum Streptophyta; class Magnoliopsida; order Rosales; family Cannabaceae; genus Trema; species Trema andersonii. The sequence goes on from JXTB01000098.1 coordinate 701,001, forward strand.
CTTCATTATTAATGTTTGCACATTTTCTTCTTAACTTATGCCCTGTTGTTTCATGTCAGGCATGCTGGGCTTACTGAGAGATTTGAGCTTTTCATATGTGGTCGTGAGCTGGGCAATGCTTTCTCGGAATTGACAGATCCTGTGGATCAGGTAATTATTAACTTCAGAAATGTGGTGTCTTGGTTTGAATTAGAACGCAGAACAGTTTTTATTTTAATATGGAATGCTTGCAGCGAGGACGCTTGGAAGAGCAAATAAGGCAGCACAACAAGAAGAGAGAAGAAGCTAAATCAGAAACAGATAGTGCAGAAGAGAAGAAAAAGGACAACAATGATGATGATGATGAGGAGGAGTCGTATGAAGTGACCCTTGATGATGATTTCCTAACAGCTTTGGAATATGGAATGCCTCCAGCTTCAGGAATGGTACGGTCATCCTTTTGCATCTAATTTCAATTTTTTAGTTACTTTTTGGAGGAAATCAAGGAAACGAGCGACCCATTGAAGATCTTTTAGTCATTGTTTTTATGACTTCGCCCTTGCCTAAGCAAGTTTATAGGAACAAGTTACCTTGAATTCGACCCCAGAAAAATGTCAAATTGCGTGGTTTATTCATAGAGGTGAAGCATGTGTAGATTTTTAATTTTCTCTTTCTAGAACACCTGAAATCCCAGTATTTTTAGAAAACGTGTATATATATGACATATTTTCTACATGTAACATGTACACTTATGTGTACATACACTTTTTTTCTGCTTTTTCTTTTTTTGTTTTTTTGATAACCGTGGATATCCCCGACTAATCCCATGGGGATATGCCGCGTGCCCCAATGCCAGGTCCCGGGAGACAACGGAAATTAGTTTACCTACCAGGATTTGAACTTGAGACGTCTACCTTAGTTAGACTTCTCATGCTACCCACCTTGCCACTTGAACTAATGCCCTGAGGGCCTGTACATATACTGATATGCCATCTTGGGTAGACTAGTGATTGATTTTTCAACCAATAACTGTTTCACGTAATCCCTAATTTGAATAATTTATTTTTCAGGGAATTGGAATTGACAGGTTAGTCATGCTTTTAACAAACGCAGTCAGCATTCGAGATGTAATTGCTTTCCCTGTGCCTAAGAATCAAGAATAGCTGCATGGGAAAAGGCCAGATGACAAGGTTCTACCGGTTTGGATTAAATTATCGAAGTTCTGAGGGCTTGAGACGTGTTAGGCCAAGATTGAAGAGGGTTTTTCAAATGCCTGATCGAATTAGATGTGCCTACGTATCAGGCATTTACCAATATAATAACTGAGTGAGCACATTTTGGAGGCTACTCCAACTCTCCTTTTTTATTTTTTTGGCCAATACAGTTATTCTTTTAACTCTATAAGGTCTAAGGCAACTATGACGAGTTGGTCATATGATTTTTTATTTTGAGAAACGGTTCCCAGATACTTCTAGAAATGCATTGTCTTTGTTTTTTGGGAATTTTTTGGTAGGGTATTGAAAAATACTTTTTCACTAGTAAATAAATCTGTACTGTCAAATCACGATTAAATCCCTTTAAATTTGTGTATATTTCAATTTTGATTTGATTATGTTTTGACATACGAGGTTTTAAAACCTTGCACTTCTGGGAGGTATTTCCTGCCACAGAAGTCCTTTCTTTAAAATGTGCTCCATTATAGTCTCTATCTTGAAGATGCTTATTTGCTACATTTGCATGCAGACAGCTCAAGACAGTTAATTTGTTGCGCCCTTCAATATTTAGGTTTTATTTTTTATTTATTATTTTTTTTTGAGTGCTTAGCAATAGCGTATGTCTTTAGCTTTGGTGGTCGTTGCAGATAGTACGATTGGAAATATTTTCCTCATGAAGTAAAAAGAACGTAAAGAATAACCCTCTTTCTGTCCAAAAACAGCTTTAGTATATATAATGGGTTTAAACTTTTATGTCTTTTTACTTTGTCTAGTATAGAGGCAAAAAGTACAGGGATGGAGAGGATAGAGGGCACAGCCTGGGGGAGAAAGTGTAGGAGTGAATCATTTGGTAGGAGAGAAAAATGGAAGCAAAAGAGAAATGAAAGGGCTAGGATTGAAAAAGTCAAGGGATGGACTACATATTAATATCGTTAAAGTAGTGTTGCTTGTAATTTTCACAAATTTCTTACTGGTATTTCCTCTTTCATCAATCATACCTATAATATATTTTGCTGTATATGTAATTCCTATGTTCTTTCATTTTTATATACCATCCTTTTTTACCCCTCTCCCTCTCTCTTATGAAACGGAAAATGAGACTTGGATATGGGAAGGGGACCAAGAAGTTGGGGTGAGGTCCTTAATGGGTGATTTGTCGTTCGGAGTGGTGCGCAAGCATGTTCTACGCCAGATAGTGGATATGCCATGATTTTCTTGAGCACTTGTGCAATCTCTACGGCATGGCATGCATTTCTTTTAGGACGAGAATCTTTTCTTGCCTGTTGGCTTCATGTGATTCTCATCATTTGTTTTTGACATCTCATATCAATACGGAATATACATATATATATATATATATATATATATATATATATAAAATTACTTTTGATAGGGTCCAGTATTGGCGTGTTTAGCTCCGCACTCATGGCCATCTGATTGCCATCAAGTCATTTGACGATGAACATTCATCGAATTCAATTGCTATCAAGCGTGTGTTCGACAACCTTTAAGAGCGTTCGATAGGGAGTCAGTTATCTTTTTTATTTTTTTTTTAATTTTTGGTGGCAATTAAGGATTTGTTGTACTACGGTCGTTTTTGTTACAAGTTATCATTCACCTTTTGACCTCAACTTGGGCCATTATGGTTAAATACCTTGATGATTATTTATTTATCGTTGGCTACATGCAAAACCATATCAAATTAAACTCAAAATGTTTCAGTAAGTCTTTAATCTGAAATCAAAGTTGAAAACTCAACTAAACTTCAACTTTTCAAAATTAAAATCCGAAATTGAAACCCTTAATTTGCACCCTAAATGAGTACGTCTATCGGGCAACATTGACTCTACATTACACTCCTCTTCGAAAATGGGGGGGCAAGTGATGTCCACTCTTTGGTGGGTGGTGAAGTATGCACGAAGCCAGTCGTATATCCAATAATGGTGAAGATGCTTCTCTCAACTGCCATGATTATCTTGCTCCTTGTTTTTTTCCCTTAACATTGTGTGGGGTTATTCCAAGCACTTTATATCGGGTGTTAGAGTGCCAAGAAAACAAGTTTTAACATTTAAAACCATCACGAGAATTATCTAGCTCTTAGACCCGTGACCACGAATTTACACGGACCCATTTGGACTAATCCTTACTACTAAGCTTCCAACTTCACATGCACGTACAATATGATCGTGTGAGTGACTTTTGGGATAGGACTTTGGGGTAATAATATGGCTTGGCAACCCAAACAACACCTCTCTCTCTCTCTCTCTCTCTCTCTCTCTCTCTCTCTCTCTCTACACTACTTTCCAAAGTTTGTTGTAGTCATGATACAAGACAGGATTGGAAAAGATAAGCGGCTTTTGCCTCCGTAATCATACACATTCCGGCATGCGCTCGTCCCCAAGCACATTATTTAATAAAAGCCTCCAAATTTAATTTCACATCCCATTTGAATATCTGATACACTCACTTAGTTTTTCATTTCAATCATCGCCAGCTTTTAGTTGGCTTTTCTCATATGAGTCATATCATACCTTATAGTTTCACATGTCACGTTTTCTTCACTTGGCCCCATTTAGTGGCATGGTAACACGTGGGGCGGCTTGGTATTTGGAAATGGAAAATCAAAGTTGAATATATGGTTGTGGAAATTTTAGTTATTAGATTTAGGATATAGAATCAGAAGATAATGACTAACGTGTGTCCTAATTAGCATTCAAGACAAGTAACGTATTTAACTGTATTGAATTCCTAATAAAGGTAAAAAGTTCTCATATTATCATATGGCAAAAGTATTCTCTAGAACGAAAGTAAGAAAAAGAAAAGATAAAGGTCAGGCCTTTTGAGAACTTTCTATTAAGGAAAAAGCGTAGCTAAAATCCTACAATTAAGAAAGAAAAAGAATATAAACAAACTAGGGGTTTGCCCATGTATGCCTTGGATGGTCAATATTTAGCTCCAAAGGAATCAATAGTTTGCTTTTGAACTTTGGCTTAAATTTCTAGAAAGTATTGTTTAAAAGAAAAATAAATACTTTATGTAAAGACTATTACAATAAGCTCACATGTGAGGCGACTTGAAAGCTTTGGTTGAAGCCTCAAAAATAAATAAGTACATAAATAAAATAAATTAGAAGTTCTTACGGTCAATGATTAAGGTGAAACAAACCTAAGATTGGCATCCATTTATTCTCCCTTACATTTTCAGGGTGCAAATATATGTGTGTATATGTGTATATAGCATGTGCCTTATCGAATCAACCAATCAATTAACTAAAGGAAAATTTACAGTTTTGGTGGCTAAAAATAGTATTATAATAGTTCATAAGCTTTGGACTTTGGTCTATACACTACTGAATTGCATTATATCATGAGTTGAAGCAATATGGTTGATAAGTTGAGGCAAAACAGATTTCATGAAGGAGGGTTGGTTGAATGGTGATGAGTTTTTTTTTTTTATTTAAAAAAAAAAAAGGCAGGCGAACCTGAGGAATACTCGTGAGAACAAAATACATTCTGATCTACCTAAAACAATTAATTATTTACTATTATCATTATTTAAATCAAATTACACCTGTTATATCCTGAATAATATGTGAGATATGAGATAAATCAATTACTCCATTAATTTCTTAATATTATCTGATGTGATATGCGAGTTGTGTAGAGTTTTTCAATTAGAGTTTTTCAATTCGTAATAACACATTTTTTTATAAAGAGATTAAGTACTACAGAATAGAATTCACTTGCTAGTTGTCACATTTGAATTTGTACAATATAATTAATATCCCTAGCATTAGTTTTAATTAATCCATAGATAACTTTTTTAGGGGATACAAAAGACAACCATTATTGAATATAAAAGAAAAACTTTTTATATACACGTAACTTTTGGCGAGCTTGCTTTTGTTGTTGATTCTCTCTATCAATGACGTGTCCACGCAGTACGCTTTATTTACTATGATAGCAAATCTTCTGTATCTGCATATATTCTTTTTTAAACTATTTCAATGAATAAGGTCAATGATCCTGCATTATATTTTAATCTAGCCTCAATTTGCAGCTTGGATTTTTTTTTTAAAAAAATTTATTAAAAACAGAAGGCCAAGAAAACCTTCTTACGTGTCTGTTGGTGTCTAGAATGAACAATTTATTTATTTATTTATTTATTTAAAAAACGTAGTTTAATATTAATATATGCAATGTATATATAATTATAATTTCATGGTAGTATGTAATAGAAATTCCTTTTTGGAGGGAGTAACAGTTAAATAAATATAAACGGAATGTTGTGACAGTTGGGTCTGTCTTCCAAATTTTCTCAAATTGGTTTATCTTTCTTTTGTGTTGGCTTTCCAGCTAAGGTTTCGCCTTCTTTTTGTTCTTTCTCGATTCTTTCTTTATCTCTCTCATTAGATATCCTTTCTCCTTTCAAACAGTTCCAATGGAGGTGAAATCCCTGACCCAGAAGAGGGTATGATTGTCATTTCAGGTTCCATAGACATAGACTGACACTTTGTGTTGTTCTCTTCTTTGGTTGAATACAAAGGTGTCTTTTCATCAACTTACAAGCAGGGGAAAACAGAGATTTCTGGACAGTCTTAGGTTCATTTTAGAGGTACCCTTTTCTTTTCAAATTGAAATTCTCAATCATTGGTCTTCAAAGTCTCAGCTTCCTTTCTGGGTTTCATCTTATTTATCTGAATTATCTCCATACTCAAAACTACTTTTGTGTGTGTGTGTTTATATATATACATCCTTTCGATATTTGAATATTTTAGAAATCTGGGTTGTTGATTATTTGGTAAAATCAATTGGATTGGTGGATTTTGTCTACTTTGGTTGAGTGCCAACTTGGCAACTATTTCACCGTCACATGGAATTCCGGTTTTCAAAGTTCTTCTTTTTGTACTTTGATTTTGACCACTATTAGTGTTATTACACATAAAAAATAAAACCAGTTTCAATTTGTTAATTTTTTTTTTTCTTGGGGATTCAAATATTTATGCTTTTGGGAGCTGTATAATGGGCTAAATGAATTGAAGTAATGCTTAGTGGTTACTTAGAGAACTTTTTGATGAGGGTTTTGCTCTGCAAGATTCATTGTCCGTCCTTCATTTGTTTTTGTAAACCTTCCCCTCATATTTACACCCCTGGACCATTGAACTTGGAGAATACCCCACATGCGCCTCCAAAAACCTCTGATCAAATACTTGGTGAGAACAAGGTCAAGGAGGAGATCTTAGATGGGAAACAACAACAACAACAACAACAATTAGCAGAAAATAGCCTCAAAAGTAATCTCAGGAAGCCGAATTCAGACCCGCATTCTCCGAAAGAGAAGGAAAAGAAGAGAGTACAGTGGATGGACCTATTAGGAAAAGAACTTGTTGAGATTAGAGAATTTGAATCCAGGTTGGTTTTTCTCTCATGTTCTCTGTATTTTTTGCTTTAAAGCTTGATGCTACTATGGATAACTTTTATTAATTAGTAAACATTGATATTGATATCACACTACTCTCCTCTTTTAATCCTTGAAGTGTGGTACACATAATTTACCAGATCTGAGTTTGACAATCATGTAAAGCCACTTGATCATTCTGTTTTTAAAGTATGGTTTGTAGTAGGGTGGAATGTCCATGTTTCAAAATATTGTGGTATTTAGACCTTCTTACGAAGGTCTCACAGGATTGCAAGTATCATCTTGATGAACGGAATTCGTATTATGGAACTGTTGTCCCTTGGTTAGAATAGTTTGGTCTTATCGATGTCTTCATTTGATTGAATGATGAACAGAATTCCTATTATTGAACTGTTGTGCCTTGGTTATAATTCTTTTACAATTTCATCCCATCTTCAAGAGTTTTACACGGATGCGTTTTCATTCTGCAAAAACTCGCCTTATTTCTGAGTGGTCTAGGGTGGAGTGGGAATGCCAGATAACAAATATCTTCAAGAGTTCCCCGCCCGAATTATCGTTGCTATAGCACTTTGCCAATTTCAAATTGGTCCGTAGAGTGGATTTTACTATGTAATTAAACTATTTCATCTGGTGAAACTAACATGGATTGGCGGGAAAGTTTAAGGAACTCTTGATTCTGAACAATGGCAAGTAATAAGTTGTTTCAACAATGAGGTGACAACTGAGGAGAGAACAACTTGTGTACAAAGTCAGACAGTGAGGATCAGGCTTTATTAGCTGTTAGTTAGCAAAGTCATGCTGTGAAATAAGGGAAAGTCAAAAACAAGTTGTTAGAATAAGATCAATTACACATTATATGTATGTGCTGTAGATGATGATAAAACTGTTGATAATCTCAAGCTCTCTTACATTTTTAAAGTCAGTCCAAGGACTGTTTCAAAGTCAACTCACTTCTATCATAGAGGTTTTTTCATTTTGGGGAAGTTGATAAATTACAGTAACCAATATGGACCTTTGTTGTTAAGATGCTAGATATTGCCAACATTTATACAACTATCAATACTGTTTAGATTGAAAGTGATTTGTCCTCATTTCGGCTACTCGTCAAGCTTGATAAACGAGCATCTTTTTCTTACTTTAGAAACCATTGTAACTCTGGTTCTCTCTTGGTTGTAGTCAGTAGTCTCAGCTTCTATGGTTGGTTATGCTCGCCTATGGTCAGAATCTAAAGCCTTTGTTTTGTTGGAACAGAAGGAGATTCGTTGCATATACTTATCTTGAGATTAGGGATAATAGATGCATGTCCTTTTAGTCTCATTCTCACCTTGCTAGGAATACACCTGACACTTGGATGGAACCTTGTATTATTTTTAGGCTTTAATTGCAGAAATTTATTTCGTCTTGACTATTATATGTATTATGTGCTTAGCTTTGCAGTAGGATATAAAACTTGATGAAGGATTCAATCCTGCCATATAGGCACACCATACAGTTTTGAATGAAATGATCAATGAATCAGTTTAGATCTATGATCAGAGGAATCCAATTTTACTGAATTCTATGAATGGTGAGAAAATTTTATAAAATCCAAAACCATTTATTGACAAATTTCGTCATAATTAATACAAGGATCTTTCAATTCTAGGTAGAGTCCATAACAAATATTCATCCTTCGTGGTGCATTCAAATGTTGTTTCCTTACAGATTTTACCTTCTTTCTTTAACTGCCTTTTATCTTTCATATCTTGATTAACAGAGTTGCCTCTCTCAAAGTTTCGTTCAAAATAAATAAATAGATAAAAGTTTAAAACAAAATGAAGAAGAACGAAAGAGAAAAAGAGGTGACCATATCATTACATGGTGCAGATTGCCTGTTACAAGTACATGATTCTATGCAAATTGAACTGATTATGGATTGATTGCAGTTGGGAAGTTTTGATCTCATTACTTTGTACTTTGTTATATCTTCCAACAGCGAATTAGAAGATACTGACAACGAAGCTGAGGACAACAGAAGTTGCATCTGTGTTATTTTATGACATCCATTTATCCCTCCAAATTTGTAAAGGAACTATTGAAATGACGGAAAAAGATGGTCTAGAATGTATTTTCATGCAAATCTGGTGAGTCTACAACGGTTGGAGAACTAGTTTGATTGGATTTACCTTTGACATCAGAAGTCTGCTTCATGATTCATCAGAAGTGAAAACAGTGGCTGCCCTTGTATTAATCAAAATTGTCGAGTTGTGCCGGATTTGAGGGTGACTCTACTGGTCACGAGACAGACTTTGAGATGGTTCTTTCTTTCTTTCGATGATGATGATTAAACAATGAACAAGATTCTTTCAGAATGATTATTTTAAGCAAAGTAGAAAATAACATGCTTCGTATTACCTGTTGTACGTCCATAAATTTTACAAACTAAATTTGTAATGGTTTTTGCAGTTTGTAAGCTCATGAACTTGTATATGTGTTTATATAAACACGTACTATCAAGGTACATATGCAAATACTGTATTTGTTTATCATTTACTCTTATACCATGTATAACACATCATGGAAGGATAAGCTATACACGTTGAGAGCACTACTCTTGATACCTTAAAAAAAAAAAAAGGAAAGGAATTAAATTAATTATTGTATAACCAAAAATGAAAATTACAAAGAAAATTGAAAAGAAGTCCTGCTAATTTAGCTTTACTATTCCTCTTCTCCTAACCTGCAACATTTTGGGATTGCTGCAATCCTTAGTTCCTAAAAATGAAGTAGTTTTATTATCTGTAGCTGACCTTACTAATATTTAATCATAGTTCAGTCCAATACACACCTGCACTCTAATTCTAGATATTAGTCCTGTCTAGTCAGGCATTCCAATCAAGGACTTTAACTTTCGGTAGTGGAAGTCCTGAAGCTTTTCTTCTTCCTGTTTCATTTTCTGTTTTCCAGAAGGAAGAGACTTTTAAGCCCTTCTCCTTCTTTGTGTTCGGATAATTTCCCATGGCACAAGTGCACCAACATAACCAGAGAAGTACAAGATCCCTACTGTTAAGAAGAACCCAGCTCAGTATCCAATCCCTGCTCCTTCCATAAGAAGCATTTCCCACCACCATCAACTTCTCGTTCTTCTCCTGCTCCTCAGGACAGCCTTTGATCTGAACACGGAACATGGATTTGCATACCGCATAATCCGCTGCTGTTGGTGTAAGATGCCAGATCAGCCATGGTTTCCATTTGGCCACCAAGAGGAATCTTCCCTTTGAGCAAGTTATTACTCAAATCCAAAGTAGAAAGCTCTTTAAGCCTAGAAAATGTTGGTGGAACTGAACCAGAGGGTGTGTTATGTGACAAGTCCAAGCTCTCTACACTCTCTCAATCACCAAAGCTGGATGGGATTTTCCCAGTTAGGTTATTGTATGACATGTTGAGGAGCTTTAGAGCCTTAAGCTCACCTAATGAGCTTGGAATTTCACCAGAAATTTGGTAACTTGACACGTCCAAGAGTAAGTAGATACTGAGGCTTTTCATGAGAGGCCTTGTTTTGAACTCTTCCAATTGATTATTGTAAGAAAATAAGAAGATAACAAAATGCATATAATTTTTTGTTGTGAGTCCATGAACTCTTACAAATTAAACTGATTTGGTTACAATTTGCAAATTTTTTACCTTGTCTTTATGTAAACATGCATATATTATGCATGTACTGAGGTATTCATTTATTCTTTACAATTAGGCCTTGTATTATCTACGCAAGTAGAGCACTCCTTTTTTGACACTCCCAAAACAAAAAGAACTAACTTAATTCCTCTAGAGCTATATTGTGACAAAATTAGAAAGATATAGAAAATGGAGAAAAAGATCCTGCTAATTTAGATTTACTATTTCTCTTCTCCTAATCTGCAACATTGTGGCACTGCTTGTAAGGAACTAGCTATAATTCCTAAGTTCCTAACAATGAAGAAGTAGCTGTAGTTTTATTAATGTTATATCTTTATTCAAAATTTTGACACTCAGTCTAACACACACACCTGCACTCCAATTCTAAATAATAGTACTCTTGTCTAGTTAAGCATTCCAAGCCTGGACTTAAAACTTTCAGTAGTGGAAGGCCTGAAACTTTTGCTTCTTCCTGTTCACATAACGCTTTCAAAAAAGAAGAGACCTTTAACTTAAACCCTCCTCCTTCTTTGTGTTCTGCTAAATTTTCTTGGCACAACTGGGCTAACATAACCGGACAAGTACAAGATTCCAACCGTTAATAAAAACCCAACTGAGTATCCAATCCCTGCTCCTTCCCATAAGAACCATTTCCCATCAGCATCATCTTCTTGTTCTTTCACTGCTCCCGGGGGCGGCTTGTCATCTGAACACGGTATACGAATTTGCATTCCACATAATCCGCTGTTGTTGGCATAAGAGGATGGATCAGCCATACTGTCCATTTGGCCACCAAGAGGAATCTTCCCTTCGAGCAAGTTATTACTCAAATCCAAAGTAGAAAGGTCTTTGAGCCGAGAAAATGTTGGTGGAATTGTACCAGAAAGTCTGTTATGTGACAAGTCCAAGCTCTCTACATTCTCTAAATCACCAAAGCTTGATGGGATTTTCCCTGTTAGGCTGTTGTATGACATGTTGAGGAGCTTTAGACCCTTTAGCTCACCTAATGAGGTTGGAATCTCACCAGAAAGTCGGTTCCTTGACAAGTCCAGGAGTGAGTAGATACTGAGGCTGTTGTGTGAGAGGCCTCGTTTTGAACTCTTCCAATTCACTATCAAGTCGTCATACTCAACCCTGAATGAGAACAACTCACCAGATGAAAAGAATGTATTGGGGGTTTCAATCATTCCTAGAAGTTTTCCCATGTTTTTAGGGACTTCACCGGTTAGATTATTGTTTGAGACATCAAGAATTTGGAGGCTGCTGAGGTTGAAGATATTATCAGGGATGGAGCCTCGCAAAGAGTTGTTTCGTAAGATCAGAACTTGAAGGGTGGAGATTTGGGAAAGAAAACTTGGGAATTCACCTGTGATATTGTTATCATTCAGCTGTAGGTGCTCAAGCATACTGAGTTTAGTCAAGTTCCTAGGCAAACTCCCCGAGAACTTATTATTTCCTAATGCAAGATACCTAGTTTCTTGACAAAAAGTAGTAGGAACCTCACCAGAGAATTCATTTGAGGAGAAATCAACATAAGCCAGTAATGCATCACCAAAAACAGGAAAACTTGAGCCTGAAAATCTGTTCTTCGACAAGTCCAATAGAAGAAGGCGATAAATCTTGGAGATAGATTTTGGAATCTCTCCTGAGAATTGGTTTGAAGCCAGCATAATAATCATAATCTCAGTGGCTTCACCAATATTTTCTGGTAGCTCTCCTGAAAAATTGTTCCGAGACAAGGCGAGAGCTGATAAATTTAGAGAGTCGAAAAGGCGAGGTGGTAGAGAACCATTGAGTTTGTTATCTGACAGAATGATGCCTCCAAGTTCCATTTCAGCCAGCCAGAGTGGAAATGTACCTTCAAGCTGGTTCTCACTCAAGTCTAGAAGATCAAGTCCCTTTTGTGTGGAAAGCCAACTTGGGATTTCTCCTGCAAGTCTACAAGAGCTCAATGATAATTTAGAAAGCTGGAACTTCGGTGCTAATCTCTTTGCATTACCATTCCATGTCAAATTGTTCCTTCCCAGAAGCAAATTCTTCAGGCCCTTCATATTGAACAACCATAATGGAATCTCTCCATCTAGGATGTTTCTTTCCAAATTCAGGGTCTCCAACTTTTCAAGTCTTTGTATGGATGATGGGATTCCACCACTCAACCTGTTACCAAGCAAGACCAAGGTGGTCAAGTTGGTTAACTTCCCAATCGTAGAAGGAATCTCCATGGACAAAAGGTTGTCCCTCAAGTCCAATATTTTTAGCTCCTTCAATGAAGAGACTGAACCCGGAATCCCGCCATTGAAACTGTTGCTGCCAAGAGACAAATCTTGCAACTCTTTTAGGCTCCCAATCTCCTCAGGGATGCTTCCTCCAAGAAGATTCTGATCCAGCCTCAGTGTCATCAAGTTTCTAAAGGACCCCACCTCATGGCTGAGATTCCCACTGAGCACATTGTTGCTCATATCAAGATACTTAAGATACCTGAGGTGGAAAACTTGAGGTGGAATGGAGCCACTGAATTTGTTTCCCATCATGTCAAGATGAACCAATTTGCTAAGATTAGCCAACAAGTTTCCGGGAATTTCGCCTTGTATCATGTTCGAAGATATGTCAAGCAGTATCAAGGTTCTAATGCCAAAGAGTGGCATCAAAACACTAATTGGCACAACTATGGGATTTGTAAGGTCCACGGAAACCAGAGTGTCAAGAAATAGAGCAATCACAGCCCTTGAATCCGGACTGGAACTACACATGACACGCTCCCAGTCACAACAATCTGAACCGGGCTCCCATGAATCCATACCAAATATAAAAACATTTGAAGAAGTATTAACTGTACTCCTAATGAGTGCAGTTTTGAGCTGAAGAAGGGCATTCTTTTGATCAACAGGACAACAAGAAGAAAGGGTGAAGAAGATGATAGGTAGAAGCAAAAGGCCTAGTTTGGCCATGGTTGTGCTTATGTTCTCCAAAGTTCAACTTCAATGGCTATAAAATGCTCTGATCGGAGAGCCCACTTTCTTTCTGCATGCACTAATATAAGTCAAAAGGATACTTGAGCCTAAGTTTGAAAACTTTGGTGGTAGAAAAAGATGACAAAAGCCAAAGGTTCTTCTTGCGTGTCTAAGTTAAATTTATGATGGAATTATGGGTTTACTTTAAAAGTTTTCTCGACTTTTGTTTTGGTTCAACTTTTTTCTTTTTCAACCAAACTTTAGATTGGAAAAAAGATTTGCTGTTAAAAGTTAATTGACAACCTAAATTAGCGTACTACTCTAAGTCTCCTTTTGATTGATGGAATAAACATCTAGTTAAACACAATAGGACTGATTATTCCATTAAAAAGTAGAAAGGAACAAGTTCTTCTTTTGGTTTTTTCTTTACTCCTACTTCGTAAATTAATTTCTTAGGCTTTAACCTTAACAGGACATGATGAGTTAATTTAGGGAATATAGTTCTTTAATTTGAAAGTCCTTCTTGGACCCTTTTCATACGTTGGAACAAAGTCTGAAGTAACCACAAAATTGACGAAGATGCTGTCTAGGCTAATAGAAAGAGTATAAAACTATTTTGGTATTGTTATTTGATAAGGGTGGAGATCCAAACATAGAACATTTCTTATAAGTATAATGTTTTTTCTTAACGTTACTGAAAAAATAGTATCAGAATATTTGTTGAATCAGATTTAACTTAGTGGTAACTAAGCTCATGTTTAGTATTAAGTTATTTGTAAATTAAAAATAAATAAATAAATAATTTTTTTTTGCTACATAAATAAATTGTGTTGTCTGTTTGATGTTGTCAATGTCATGAACAAAATTTCAGCGTCTTGAAGAAATGATGCACCAAAATTGTCATCTTGCTTCTCATTGATTTCTACTCGAGCATAGTGCTTTCATGCCTTTAATTTCCACCACCTTAACATTGTTGACGTAGACTTCATTCAGGTCAATGTTCTTCCTTTTTTAAAACTGTTTTATTTTTCCTTCCAAAAAAATTGTTTTATTTTGATAAGTTTTTGAGGGTTGAGATTTTTTTCTTTTTCTTTTATTAAGGGTGAGTATGATGGCTATGATCAGATTAAACTTTCAAACCACTTAACAAAATTGAGATAGAAGTTGTTAAACTGAATCTTAAATTTCAAAATGCAATTAAATTGGATTGGAAGCTTTAATAAAGAATCTGATTAACTGGACCAATTCACTCTAATATATTGTTACATACTTTAATATATTTCTATTATTTTGGACCTATGTGAAAATTTTTTAATATTTTCTCTTTTTCTTTTAGAAGAAATTTTTATTGGTTTTCGAACTACTTATAATACAACTTTCTTCATTTGATCAAATTAGAAACTTTAGAACTAACTTTTCCGTTTATAAACTTGGTTTAATTTGAGTTTAAGCTAAATTGGATAAAAGATCCAAACTATAGATTAGTCAATTACCAAAAAAAAATTTTAAAAAAAAAAAGCTGACTCTGCGGGGTCCAGTCCCGCAAGGCTGAGTGTGTGTTTTTAGGGGTGGGGCCAAGGATAGTTTCCCATCACGAGAAGGCAATCTAGTTATGTATTTGAATTAATATATATTTCTATAAATAACATATATATTATAGATACACAATTAATAGCAATTTAAGAATATTATACATATAATTACCAAATAGTATTAGTGTAGTAGAATTATTATTATTATGGTATTAATATAAGTTCTTTTCTTTTCTTTTTTTTTTTTTTCTTTTTTCTCTTATTCTATATATGACCCCATTTACACAGGGATAGGAGGAAGGGCATTCCCTAGCCCTGCCCTATTTAAATCCCTAGTCCAATCCAAATTTGGTTTGCCTCGATAATAAAAACACAGATTGGACTAGACTATATTAGGTGCAATAAAAAATATCTAGACTAAATTATATTATATTAAGTGTAATAAAAAAAAATATTTAGATATTTTATTAACTGAAACTGGTTAGTTCCAAATTCAGTGGATATAGAATCTGATAGGATTGGATTTTATTAAATTAGATTAGATTAGATGCAATATTAAAAATAGGGATATTGGCTAGCGTGGAATCCAACTGATTTTGAGCAATGATCGCCCATAATTGAGGCACTTGACATCATCAACCGTTCATGGCTTCATGTAGCTTTGCATCATGCACGTTGTCGTTTTCCCATTCTTGCTACTATTTAAGACCACCTTAGGTAATGTAAACCACTTCCTATATTTGCATAATTTTCCCTTCTTGTGTTCTTAAACAACTTGGAATAAAAGACTCGCTTTTCCCATACCCTTCATTATTTATATATTTATTTTTCCTCAGTCTTCTTCTTTTTTAAAAAAATTTTATATAACATTATTATTTTACTAAACTAAATTCGTCCAAAACGTGCAATCACCATGATTTCATTTCATTACTATTCTTTTTGGATAGAAGTAAGTGTAATTGTTCGTCTTAATAGCCCAAGTTAAAAGAACAATGCTAAACATTACATAATAAGGCTAGTAGAATTGTGGATCGGTGATTCAATGCTTAGTGTAGTGCCCATTAAGAGACACCATGTCAAGCACAACCATTCAATTCTACAAGTCGAGAAATATTTTCTACTTAGGCTATGTGAGCTTTCGAGAAATGTAACGCATCACAATCTCAATAGAGGGCTAAGATTGATCACGCGTGTCTGTCCACAGCACGGTTCTTGCTATATCTCATCGAGAAATGATTTGCATATTCAGTAATGACTAGCTAATAGATTGGCAATACCAACTTTTTAAAATCTGGAAGACAGGAAAAATGGAACGATAATGTGTAATTAGTGAAAGATAAATTTAATTAATGGAATTACAGATGAATTTACCTAAAGATTTAAATATATAAATGAAAAGGATAATATATAAACAGAGCATATACATCTGCTAAAACCATTGTTTGATACTTAGAAAACAAAACCACATTTCCAGAATGCTCCTCCCATCCTGACACCACCTTCTAACTTAGAAGTACCTTCTTTCATTCAGTCAAAAACATACATTGTAATTTTCCCAGAAGCTCAACCAACTCAATCTCTTCACATTTGTTCTCTTTTATTACTTAGCAAAAGAAAGTAAAACAGCTGACCTATCTACAAACACAAGAGATCCCAAGTCATATCTACTACTTGCGCTTAAATAGTCCGACCAAAACTTCAATCAACCAACCAATAATGATAAATACAAAAAGTTCAACTTCCCTTTTATTCGGAGTAGAACTGATAAAGGTTCAAATTACTGACTGACATCCATGCCTACGCTTCAAAAGGCATGAAACTCGAAACTCCAAAATCTTATCTTTAGCTTCTTTACTACAAGATTTTACAGGATTATCTTGAACAATTCAACCTAAGAGAAAAAGAAAATAAAGATAAGTTGCACTGCTTCCAAAAGAAAAGAATGCCAAGGACAGTTGGATACTTTATCAAATGGAAAAGCAAGAAAAGAGTCATTGAGATCAAACCCATAAATTGTCTCTTCAAACTCTGGTTAGAGAGGACTTTCTTCCCATATGGACTGGTGCGAAGCACAGAGACATGTGGTTTTATGGTGTCCACCAGTTTCGCATGAAGGCTTCCCTGCTTAACAAGCATGTGAGAATTTAAGATCATGTTAAAGTAGGAGACATTTCTGAAATACAAATCTAGGAGACATTATTTGAACACACAGCTAGCTAGTTTGGAATAGTTGAGACTTCAATACATTATCTTGTATACACAAAATAGACTGGAGACAGTACACAACTACTGCTACTAAAGAAACAAAGAGATGAGCGAGGACATCTACCTAAGAGGAGTGCTGAATGAACTCTCTTTCTTACTCTCTTTTACACACTTTTGTTTCACTCACATAGAGTCCACTACCAAGTTTAATATTTTAATATATTAAAAATCATAATAGAATCCACATATCAAGCAGTAAGATTAGGAGAGTGCAAAAGAGTGTAGCATTCGTCTCTATTTAATTTTCCACTCAAAAGACATGTGCTACTTAAACCTGTATTGCCATTGGTCTGTTGGAACTGTTCCTACGAGAGGTTACCATTTAGTAATGTTTCTGAGTCTTTTAAAATAGATGTACTAGAAAGTTTGGTTCAAGTCTTCCAAAAGTCTCAGCCTACCGCTAACCAAGCTAACAGACAGTGCTCAGCACTCCTGAGTTCGCTGGAATTTCCAACAGCTATTTCAGTAAAATAAACTCTCATTGAGTATTAAATGGGACCAACGTAAATCACAGACTTTAAAATGATTGAAAGGTAGTTGAAACAGTGACGATGTTAGCAGTTAAAGAAAACAAGGGAAGCTCTGCAGACATTCATTTGTTAATAAACTGCTTTATTTTAAAATAACTCAAGATCACATACTACTTTCTAATTTATTTGAACATAAAAGTTCTCCCAACACAATTGCAAATCACAAATAGTGCTTCAGCATACTGTTTTTGCTACAACTGATGGTATAAAATAATGCATTTACTAACCTTTGATTGTTCTAGCGCTGCTTGGATAACATAATTTCCAAAAGGATCCTGCATGATTTGATCTAGTCGTGGATTATCAATAAGCTCCTGAATAATACGAGTTCGGCGTTCTTCTCCAGCACATTTCAGGCATTTCTCAACCACATTACTGCTGTGCTTTTGTACAGAAAGATCACCATAGCTACCATCTAATTGATCGAGTATATTTGATATTGCCCATGGAAGCCCAAGCTCAAATACATATTGCACAACATAGTTCCTGTAAAATTGTAAACTTTGTAACTTGGTTTCCAAAGCTTAATATTGCAGATAAAACTGGATTCTCAAACAGTACTCCATGAGACCTTTTGAAATGAAAGTGATTAAGAAATATTCATCCTAGAACCTCCTAGAACAATACCAGGAAACAACAAAGGACTTGTAACACAAAAAGAGTTTAATATTAAAGACTATAGAAAGGGAAGAATGGAATATACCCAAATGGATCTTGGGAAAGGATTATAGCATTTGAAGCAATCTCACAGATTAAACGGTGTCTCCGCTCACCATCAGAATGACAAAGGCATTTTTGAAGCACACAACAGCCATGGCGGTCTGTTGCAAGCTCAACGCAGTTCATAATTGCAGCTTCAAAAAGAAACTACGAAAGAAACCATTACCAGCTATAAGCTTTCCTTAATTGTTAAAGTAAACAAAACAATAACATGCTAAGTTCTATAACAACTAAAACACTAGTAGGTGTATTCTCTAGTGTTTACACATTTGTAAATCAAGAATGATACCTTAAAATGACAAGCTATAAGAAGCTAAATTGGCCTGTTTGCCACATTAGATAACTTTTCCAGATCCAATAAATAAAAATATATCAGTTCAAGAAATAAATAACCCTTACTTCACTATGTTCAGGCCCTAAATACTGCAAGCACCGTTGCGCGACATGGTTTCCATTCATGTTTTTAATTAATGTCACCGTATCAGGCCTTAGCGAGGAAACAACCATGGAAAACTGTTCTGGAGTCTTAAGGGTTTCAATAACCTTTTGAACAGCTCGAGTCCTGCGGTAGAGAAAAAACTTCATATCACTGTCAAAGGATGGTAAGCAATGCTTGTGCAGATATGCAAACATACAAATTCATGCACATGTATAGTAGAGAGACAAGCTAACCCATGCATATCACATGAAATTCTAAGAAGTTCCCCTGATTTGCTAGTAACTGAATGAATTATCTGCATCCGCTGGTCCTCATCACACACTTCAAGCAGCTTCTGGACAAGGTAATTTCCAAAAGGATCTGTCATCAGCTCAACAATATGTTCTATGATCTCAGCAAAAATCATTTCAACCTCATTTTTGGTTCCTTCAGAAAATTTTCTTTGCAAGAACCGGCAACCATGCTGATCTTTAGCCATGAGAAAAATTCTACCAGTGACTTCATCCAGGGAGTTATATTTCTGAGGCAGTACCTTCAGATCAGCACTTTTAAGGTCTGTTGTATTAGGATATAGAATCATATTATCTAAATGATAGCAGCCAGCATTAGATAAGTTATGGGAGAAGCAACCATTTGGGAGAACCTTTCCATGTTGACCAACATGAGTAAGTAAGTCATTTGCTCCAACAGAGCCAAACCTCACAGCATTAAGCGCGTTCAATCCATGTGATCTGGTTAAAATCTTCTCAGGATAACTCTGTTTTCCCACTTTCTCCCAAGCTTTACTCGCATTGCATTCGACGGAAGAGAAGGCAGGATTTGATTGGTTTGAACCCCTGGTCATATCATAACTATTCCAAAATGGTTCTGGGTTGAATTGGTCACATTGGAGTGAGACTGGAACCTCAAAATGTGGCTGCCTTGAGCTTCTACTTATTAATCTGTTTGGACCATTCCCGTTTTCTTGCACCAGACGCTGACCTTCCAAGCGCTGGCTGTGAAGCTGCTGCAAACGCAGATACCGCTGGTTCACATTGTAATGCTGTTCCTCTTCGACATTCCTCCAACTAATTTGGTGCTGATTTATCTGTTGAGGGTGTAGGTAGGGAAGCTGAGCTTGTGCTTCCAAAAATAATTGCTGTTGATCAGACATTACCGGAAACTGCACCCCAGGAACAGGCACATTAGAGAGGAATGGAAAACCAGTCATTGACTGATCTAGTGGAACCGCTGCAGAAAAATTATCAATTGGCTGGCAATTGGCAACTTGGCGTCTTCTGAGTTCTTGAGGATTCAATATTGACAAATTCGTACTTTCATGGCCTACTTTTGTCATATCAAACCCGTATAAACCATAAGGTACATTGTTTGGTGGTCGGAAAGAGGGAACAACCATTACCATGGAATCCATTTCGGAATTTTGTTTCTTTAGGTTGTTAGGGAACCTTCCATCCAATGAAGAGCTATAGTTCTGCAAAGGTTTTGCCAAAGGAGGAACTACAGCTGATGTAGGCATCCCATTGTCAAAATTCAGTCCTGCAAATGCTGATGTCAAGGATTGGTCATCAGGGAGATTCATTTCCTGTGGTTGAAGCCCTTTTGTAGGTGATTGTTGAATTTTATTCAACAGGTTTTTTCCCTCATCCAACCTCCCTTTGTTTTGCAGTTTCTCACTTGAAGGCTCTTTGTAAGAGTTAACACAAACAGGAGACAAACTCTCATTCAAATACACCCTCTTACGATCAGGTCCCTTGGAATGTGGATTCCCAGAAGTAGGATTTCCCGAAGTAGCATTTGGTATCTCACCAAGGAGTTTCTCAAATTCATCGAACTCATGCTCAGTTCTCCTTTCTTCCATTGCGCTAGAAATGTCCTCTGCCAAACAGAGCAACCACTAGTAGGCAGTATAGATCTGCAGTAAAGTCATTCAATTTAAAACGAATTTAAAACTCGGAAAAAAAACCAGCTATGGGCAAAAGCATCACAAGAAACCAACCTTACTCAAGCCATCAGCTACATTACAAAAGACGATTACTTTCTATACAAATGACAACCAACTTTGTGAACAGAAAGAATGAATAGTGAATAGAAAATCCAATAGCATTTTTCAAAACAAGAATTTGAAAAAATCCAGAGTGTCCTGAGAATCCAATTCTCCCAGTGAAACAACTGATCATTAGAGAACTCATTGGTACATACAAAATTCACACTAATACAAACAAACAATTCAGTGTATCGGTCAACAATGCAGAACACTCTTCTCACCAATATCTCCAAAACACAAGCAAACAAACAAAAAGTAACAATAGAAAAGAATATCATCCAAAGCATCAGTCAACACCAGAAGACGATTTTACACAAGGGAAGAATCGATCAGTGCCCATAATACCCACTTCACCAGAAAAGGCAATAAAAGCTCTCATCTTGATCATCCATTGTGATGATCATCATCTATCATATAAAATCTACAAAAACATTTCCTCCCTCGATTCTTGAATCGAGTTTGAGTGAACATATTATGAACACACGAAACACCAAATCGAACCCGAAAACGATCATCAAAAATCCAATACAGAATCACAGATTGTGATCGTTCTCATAGATATCAAAAGAATATTAAACGACAATAACCCAATTCAGCTAAAAATACAACAATGCAGAACAGAACAAGAAAAACCCAGATAAGAAAATCGAAAACCACGTCAAACAAAAGACGTACCAGTCAAAAACACCCGAAGGAAGAAGAGCCCAAAACATCAAAGAGAAGAAACGGCCATGGCTGAAAGACAAAACACACAACAAAACCCAAAATTCAATAAAAGAGAGAATATTTATGGAAAGAAGGAAAGAAGAGAAAGGGTGTTTCGGTAAAATCAGAATTGGGACTGAAAAAAAGAGTTCTAGGTAGAGTGAGGCAGCGAGGGTGAGGCGGCGTGAAGAAGAAGGAGAGGTTTTTTTTTTTTTTTTCAAATGAATGAAAATGGCATTTGAGAAATAATAATATATGAATCAAAACACACCAAAGAGACCACACTCAGTGACTCATTCACTCCCCAAACTAGAAATGCCAAAACTTTAGCTTTTGGTTTGGCTTCCTTTATGTTTACATGCATGGAAATGGAAATGGCCAAATGGGTCTTCTCATTAATGCTCTCTTATATGTGTATATAAATATACATACATTATAGTTTATGTTTTCTTTGTTTTTTTTTTTTTTGCTTATAATAATGTTTACATTAAAATATGACTATACACACTTTTTCGAAGACTTGGTCTACAACTGCATTTCTACTTTTCTTTCTTTTTTTTTTCGGTTTCTTTTTTTCTACTTTTCTTTCTTCTTTCTTTTTTATTTTTTTTTATTTTTTTTTTATTTGTGTATACTACCACCAACACTAATTCAAGGCTCTTATTGACATAAATTTATCAGTTTTTTTGAGCTACATAAATTTATTAGTTGAGTGATATTTTGTGTTATTAATTTCATCCCTTATTGATGAATACATGGTATTTGCATGCTGACTAACAAAACTCACAATCTTTTTTTCTTGAAATGAAAACTATGATCACAAACTCACATTTGTGTCCCTGTAGATTATGTTTTCCAATAAAGATGATACTATTTTCTTAATTTTGCTCTTTTATTTTTATTTTAGATTTACCCAATGGGGAATTACCATCTTTGGTCAGTTTTTTTTTTCCTTTAAATAACCAAAACTCTATTAAAAAGATTAAAAGAAAATCAAACCAAGTCGGTTGGGGTCTACAGGTTGGGTTCTATATATCACTTTGGGTATAATAAGATTTGATCCCATTATGTCAAATTAATCCGCTAATATTTTTTAACATACGTGAAACAATTTCAAAAGTTATATAAATACTTTCACTCAAACGCTAATATTGTATTATCAGAAAAAATTTAAACTACAGCTAGTTTTAAATTTATACAGAGATTCATAATTTGAATTCAAACATACGCATGATAACAATCATAATATGATTTTAATTTAAGATTTCAAAAAACAATCATCTTCTGCCGTTTGTTTTTTCCTTCTTTTTTTGGTTTTTTTTTTTTTCCCTTTCCCTCTTATACACGAACACTCGGCTCATCAATCCTACTCCTAAGTAGAACTAATATCCCACATACTGATTTGACTAGCTAAAACTTTAAATTAGCATGGTTATTCACTTTGTCTTCTGTACAAGTGCACCAAAAAATAAGTTATATTAGGAATCCATTAGAGGTTTTGGAAACCTATTACGAGTTAGTTGCTATGGGTGACAATTTGTTTTATCATGTCATGCTAAATAAATAAAAAGGTTAATCATGTAATCAATATATTTAACATGTTATTTAAACATATTTTAATTAGGTTATGTCCAACCTAACACAACTTACTAGCCTTTTTAGCATTTTGCCCATTAATTGTACTCAATTTAACAAGTAAATGCTAAAAATATCTTATTTAGTTCAACTTGAAAAAACTTATTAACCTATTAAGTCTAACACATTAATTTTTTTTAAAATAAGATTTTACTAATGATTTCCACTTATTACAAATTAAAAAAAAATACCTATTATTATTCAATCTCCACTCCACCCTATTAGGAATAATAGATTTCCACATCTACTCTTGGTGTGACTCGAACCTAGAACTGAGATCTTACGTAGCAGTTGCTCTTACCACTTGAGCCAATTCACTTCGTTAACACATTAATTTATTTAACATTTCTAATATAACTTATCACCATAATTACTTAAATAAATATAATATACAATCTAAAATTTAAAACTAAAATAAAACTTTCAAGTTTGAGTACATAAAACATTATAGAGAAGTCTTAAGCCTCAACACATAAAATA
Organism: Parasponia andersonii; assembly: GCA_002914805.1. Taxonomy (NCBI): domain Eukaryota; kingdom Viridiplantae; phylum Streptophyta; class Magnoliopsida; order Rosales; family Cannabaceae; genus Trema; species Trema andersonii. The sequence continues at coordinate 724,567 of JXTB01000098.1, forward strand.
TAATATATAGTATGAAAATAATAAAAGATTTATATAACATGTAGTCTCCAATCTTTTTTTTTTGTAATTTTTAGATCCCTAACTTTACACATTCATATCACTTTAGTTTATTTTTTACTGTTCTATCTAATTTAGCTACAATTTAATAGTTTTAATATCACTTTAAGTTAATTTTGAGTTAAATCAAACTTCAATCAAATTGTACAAAATAAATCAATGAAAACTACTAAATTTAAAAGTAACACCAAAATGACTCAGTTAGATTCCTATTAAAATATATACTAAAATTACGCATATCAAAAACTTTTTTATACAAATTACCGTCAATTTGTCAGTTGAGAGGATTTTAGACTATTTTTAAACGATTCTGAGTTCATAAAATTTCAGACAATGAATTTCATGATCATTAACAAGAAATTAACATTTTTTTCTCTTGTCATATCCATGCATGAATTTGATCAGTATCAATTCAGAAATACTAATTTTGTATTATTAATTATTATCATTATCAAAATCCATGATTTTCTATAAATTAATGTCTATTTGTTATTTAAGAGTTTTTTAAACTTCTTTTATTATTTATGAGTTTAAACTAAAAAAATGTTAATGAGTTTGTGGAATTGGAGAAAACGAACTTTACTACTATTAGTAAAAATTCAAAATTAAATCGTACAATACTATTGGTAATAAGAATTAACTACAAAAGAATATTATTGTCTAGATTATATTTTTTTCGAAAAATGCTTTACTGGTAGTGAACATTCTATTGGTAATTTTCATCAATTTATTTAGTACAATTCGATTATAGTTGGATTTTAACTTAAAAATTAACTCAAACATATTTAAGTCTTATAAAAATAAATATTTGAGGAGTCAAAAACTATAAAAAAAAAAAAGGACCTAAGTGATATATTATGTAAAGATCGAGGACTCAAGTACTATTAAATAATGACTGAATTAGATTAAAAAAAAAGTAAAAATAGGACTCAGGTGACACGAATGTGTAAAATTATGGATCTAAAAACTATATAAAAAAAAAAGTTTGGGGACCTGATTAATTCTCAAAAGAAATATTGGAGACCACAGGTGATATACACCTAATAATAAAATACCTAATCTTATTACATAATTATCACCATAGCTAAATTAATTATTTAACTCTGAAAAGTACTAATAGGTATGGGCAACTAGTATTGGGCTAGTCATGGTATAAACTCATTTGAACAATAGCTCATTCTCTTTTTCCAATTTTGTAATCCAATATAGTATTTATAAGCCAGTTTGAGGACCTAATGGACCTATAATATCAAAGCTCCAACAAATTTAATTTATTAATTTGACTCTTTAATCAATAATATAATGTATTAACTCTCGGATTACACCACTAAAAATCCAGAGTTGAACCCTCAATATTATAGATATAATTACTTAAATAGAAAGTCATGAATAGTCCATTAATTTAATCATTATATGTAAATTGACCTCCCACTATATATTCATATTCAGAGCTAGGTCTAAATTTGTTAACCTCTCTAATTACTTATTTATCCTTAAATGCTAATGATTATTTAATGAACAGTTAATTAATGACTATTTATAAATAACAACACGCTTATTATCCAAGACCTGAGTCAATGCTTAGGAGAATATCTTATCCAACTTCTAACAAGAAAATGAGTGCATTGAGAATTTGAGATTTCAATTTTACTTACTCTTATTTTAAGGATAACAAATATTTGATTTGGTACTAACGATTTATTTTAAGAGTATAGTTTAAAATTTCTACCTCAAGTTAATCAAATAATCAAGCTTGAAAATGGATGCATATTGGACTTATTAGAACTAAGCTTGAAGATGGATAGAAAAGAACTTGAAGACAAAGATCAATAATATAAGACTTAGACTAGCAAATGTTATATACTTAATTCTTATATTTGAATATTTGTCTACACATTATATGATCTTAATGGCTCAAATTTTTTATAAAATTGAAAATTTTCAAAGCAAAATTGTCAAACTTATTTATCTCTAATTAAAATATGAAATCTACTTTACACAAGCTTTTAAATTGATTTATGAATTTCTATAGTTTCCATATTACATAATAAATCAATTTATAAAGTCACATTTTGAAAATAATTAAAAAATATTTGAAATAAAATTCAAATTTTCCTCTCAGATAGATTCAACAGTCCGGCTGTCAGAATTGGTCTATCAATTCCTCCTGCATATTTTTCAACAATTTTTAGATTTGTTATTACCGCACTTTCAACGGCTAGTGTTTTCGGTTGATCAAAAATACAATTTCGGTCTACCAAAAATGACAGAATATCAGTTAAATGGTTGTAAACGACTAATTTTCTTTCAACTCTATAAATTGAAGCCTTTCTAACACTTGAAATAATCTTTGAACATTCTTACATTGCTTATATCATACTTTCAAAGTGTTCAAATCAATTTTTGTGATTCAAACTTTCAAATTCACTTTTTTAAAAAAATCACTTGAGCCAAATTAGATCATATCTTGTGTTCTCATTTATTCTCTCTAAGCTTACATTGTATCAAATATTTTCATTTGAGAGAGATTTTAGTTGAGTGCTCCGTCAAACAAAAACCAAATTATATTTGTGAGGAGAGGCTATCACCAGAGTCAAAACAATCCGTTTAGGTGAGATTGTCACTAGAGTCAAAATAATCCGAGTATAGGTGAGGTTATCCTCGGAGTCTAAATAACCCGTAAGTTGGTGAGATTGATACCATTTTTCTAAACAATTCATGTAGGTGAAGATTGGCACCAAAGTCAAAACAATCCAAGTTAGGCGTGATAGAGTCGAAATCAAGACTATTGTAAATGCTATGGTATTCCTGAGAAGAATTCACTCCATTTGTAAAAGAGTCGATCAAATCCATGATCTCGACCCAAATAGTAGAAAAGTCAAAGCAAGTTTTCGAGGGCCTGGGACGTAGGCAAACCATCGTATTTGTCAAACTTCGTAAAAATCGATTTTGCACTTTCTCTATCTCTATATTCTTTACTTTATTGCAACCTATTTAATTGAGTGTTTGATATTTAACGTGTTATATACTTGCTATTATTGCTATATGTTTTGTATTATTGTTGATTTAACTTAAAAGTTTCAAAATAATGATCTATGGTTTTAAATAGTTAAAAAGTTTCTTAAAATGTTTTAAAATCTAATTCACCCCCTCTCTTGGATAGTCAATCTTGGGTTAATAATAGTTAACAAAATGGATTTATGTGAAATATGTTCACAACCATTTGTAATATTATATCTTTAAAGTGCGAAGCAATTAGTATGTTATTATAGCAGACCTCACTCGTATAAATCAAAAGACATAATATGACAAATATACAACAAATAGGAGTTCATATTTACTTAGGATTAAGATAATTCATATATAATAATCAGTTGATGAATGTGAATTTTCTATTTCCTAGCAGATCTTATTAGAAATTCACTTTTATCTTAGTCTAGTTCTATATGAATAATATTATATGCAATGCTTCTATCTTAATGTCTCCCTATTTACAGTCCAGATAAACTATATTATTCATGATAAATATAAACTGCATTAATAATCTTAATTAAATAAGTTTCCCAATCTTACTTAACGATTATGAATTGTTTTAGATTATTATTATTAAACTAAATCCTCTTGTATAAAATACTTATATACTTTGTTTAAGATTATATTAATAATTAAGGAAATAAACATGATATATTTAATTGCATAAAGGAGCAAAGGTAAGCAAATAAAGACAAAATCAAATGTAAATAACTCAAAATAATAAATAAATATAATCGAGGAAACTACTATATTCGACCAATAATATGAAACTCATAACTCAACAAGAAATATAATTGGAGCTTTATAAGATATACCTCTTTACTATTTAAAATTACCATCTATTATTGATGCTTTGATATGTTTTAAACTACATAAAATATTATAAATTTGGACTCCAAAAATTTCAGATTAAAAAGAAAATAATAGTAATAATAATTTATAGATTTTTCACAGTAAAATAATAATAATAATAATTTAGAGACTTTTAGATTTTTTCAAAAAAAAATTATTACTTCAGTAGAATTTTATGCCAATGAAGGCTAGTTTAATTAGTCTAAGATTTATGTGAATGTATATGAGAGAGGGAGGGTATCCTAGTTAGATTAGTTTATGTATAAATTTCATAATAAATTTTTTTAAAAAAATTATACCTAATAGCCACTGTAGATGTCATCACGTGCTTTTCACGTGTGTTTTTTTTATCAAAAATTTAATAGTATATTGTAATTTAGACAGTTCAGGTATAAATTGTTATAAATTAAAAAGTTTAGGAGTTTAATTACTACCAAATTTTCACAAGTTTGATAGTTTAAGAACCATAGAGATGTAAAGTGGGCCGAGCTTATACTGACTTTGTACTAGGCCGAGTCAGCCCATATTTTTATTAAGGGACCCAGCACAACTCACAAGGTCAACCCATATTTTATGTGAGCTTAAGTAAGTCGTACATATACAGGCTAAATAAAGGCCAGAACATGAGCCAAATTTTGTTATTATTTTATGTTTTAAAATACGAAATTCGTGCTTATGTGGGCTAAAATATAGGACTCATACCTATTTATATTCTTTTAAAATTTGAATAAATTGAAAATAAACAAAAAATAAGTAAATAAATAATATTAAAAATATAAATAAAAATTTTTAATCAATATTTTTTGAAATTGTAATTGAGAAATATATTTAAAACTATATATAAATGACTAAATGTGGGCTACAGAAATATGAGCCGGACTGATAGGCCTATTGCTGAAGTTTAATCTGACCCCTATTATATATAACGGCCAGCCCAAACTCATATTAATATGGGTCAAACTAGTACTATATTTTTTTTCGGAATGTAGGTCGGCCTACAAAGTCCAACGTATATTGACATCTCAAAAGTACCATTAATATATTATGTATTATTACTATTATTATTATTATTTTAAAATTTTTTGATTTTATGTGTACGTAAAGGTGTCAAAATGGGCCAAATTAAATAGGCCAGTCCGCAGCCCGTCATTGTGGCCCATCCGCATTAGCTTAATTAATTATTTTTAAATTTTTATTAATAAGAAAAGAGCATAACATGTTATCTATTTTTCATAAATTTTATTTTTAAATATATAATATTTTAAACTAATTCTATATATAATAATATTATTGTTTTTAGATTTTTTTATTTTTATGTTTAAATTGAGCCAAAAACGGAGCGATCCGTTTCAAACCGAATTCGGCCCAACTTGCCTATAGCCCGCCTAGAAGTCTAGCAGGACTATAGGCCGAATTAGGCTCTTGTTAAAATTTTAGACAACCATCTCAGTCCGCTATCTTAGATGATTCGACTCGACCCGGTCCGTTTATTTTGACACCTCCGTGAAAAGAACCGAATATGACAGAAGGGTTAACAATTTTTTTCTAGAAGGTCGATTATTCCATGTGGAATATGCCATTGAAGCCATTAAGGTAGGTCTGTAATTTCTACTTCTGTGAAGACAAATATTTTATTTTTAACTGACTGAGTTCAACTGCACTACAATTGGGTTGAAGACAAAACCAAGGCATATTTTTAACAAAATAGATAACAAAGTATGAGACGATTTGTTTTATTCTGTATTTCTTTTCATCTTATGGGATACTTTATCCTGTCTTCTTTATTATTAGAGCAATGTTATAAGTCACCAGTAGTATTCAGTACCACAATAATATGTTTCTTTATCACTAGATAATTTAATTAATAAATTGGATCTCACCTAAGTCCCACTTGAATTATAATTATGATTAGCTAGTGACAGACTGAAACATCATTGTGGCGGCGTTGGGTACCCGTGTTATTCTTATTAAGTTTTCTTTATTAATAAAAGTTCTTTTTCCTATAAAGGAAAGTAAGAAACGGATTCCAACTTGAGATTTTTCATACTAGGAATTTTGAAATAAACATTTTTTTACTGATAATTTTGGAAACTCAGGTAATTTTGTTGTTCATGTTCTTTTGTTTTAGTTCGTGTGGCATTCATGGCCTTTCCTACTGCTTGTTGAAGTTCAATGTTAGCAGAATCATAGGTTTTCCTATGGTGAGCCAATGACTGCAGAGTCCACAACGCTGGCTCTTTGTGATCTAGCACTGTGATTTGGAAAGGGTGATGAAGAATCCATGGTAATAATACTTCAGCATCAACTTATCTTTATTTTTATTTTTATTTTTTATTTTTATCTTTTATCTATTTTTTGGTGGTATTCAGTCAAAGTAACAAAGATTAGCTAATTACTGCGGAAGTTCTGAGCCATCTTCAATGCCTATTGTTGAGGTTTGTTGCAATTCCAGTAACCATTTTAAGCTAGGTGCTCTATGCATGTTGGGGAAACATTTGTCTGATATGTTTAGGTGTTTGACCAGTCATTAAAATAGTTCAGTTTTTGGTTTCTTCAGCTTGCTTCTGTATTTGGTTCAGTTTCTAATGAGTGTGGTGCAACTTCATTTCTGGAAAGAATATGACAAAAAAGACTAAACTGGGGTTCTGGTTCGGTAAATTGTAAATTCTTGTGATTTGTGACAATTCCAGTTCGTTCTCACTCACTTCTCTAGCTGAACCTGATTTTTCCTGTTGTTATTTGGTGTATTTCCACTATCAGTCCAGGATTGCTTTCTGGTTTCACCCATCTTATCAGTGCCTCATAGATTTCTGGCCAATAATAAGGACTTATTTAAGGCAATAAAGTTTAGTTTACAGATTTATCTGGTATGATCTCTGGCAAGGCTCGAAATTAATTAAGAGAGCCAAATCAAAATGGTCAGGTTTTTGGTCCAATAGCTTGTTATATGAGTGCCGGTTTGTTCAATTCTGCGCTTTATATATACGTATTGTTCTGTTAAACCCTGCAACGCTTGGTACTTGCAGTGAACTGCATATCAAGTTTTTTGTGAGTGTATTATGTTCTGTTGAGCTGCTATTCATAACCACCAAGGTTAAATTCCCATGTACTGACTATGCCTTTGTTTCTCCGAGTCTTGATCCCTTAACACGCACACACATACTTTATATATATATATATATATATATATATCTTTATATTGAGGAGCAAATTGCCAAAGACCCTATATCTTGTGCTTTTTATTTTGCAAAATATGAATGTTTATTCTTGTTATATAAAAAACTCTTGCTATGTGATACTATACTTGGAACCATTCTTTTATCCTTTCTAACGTGTTACTAATTTTATGGCATGCAGTCTCGACCCTTTGGAGTTTCTCTTCTCATTGCTGGTCATGATGAGAATGGCCCAAGCTTGTAAGTACTAGTTTGTATTTCCTATTTTCTGTCTATGTTAGGAGTGTGTTTACTTTTCAGTCTCATCAAAGGCCAGAAGTATGCCTTAAGAGATTGATAGCTGTAAGTATTTTATATTGTTCAAGTCTCTTGGGTGAAAAAGGAAAAACACTAAGTTTTTAAAGCTCAGTATTAGGAAAGATTTATTTAAGCTAGCAATCTCTCATCTCTGGGCAGGCTACATGTTTTGACACAAGATTTTCTACTAGTCGAGTTATGTATTTTTTTCATTTTAAATAGGGCTTAACTAATGATTTTCACTTATTATAAATTAAAGAAAAATACATAATACTACTCAATTTCCACCCCACTTTATTAGGAATAGTAGACTTTCAAGCTTACCCCATTATGACTCAAATCTAGGATGAGTGTTCTTACCGTTTGAGTCAACTACTTCGTCAGCTTGTGCATATATCTAGTAGAGTCATGTTTTGAATAAACACAAAACAAAGAAAAGGAGAAGGAGCAGAAAGCTCTCTGCAGGAGCAATTTAACAAGGTACCTTTGTTTCTTTATGCTCTGACTCTTACTCTGACTTATTAGTGTAACTTATGACATGCGCAAGAGCGCATTCGGGACATTTTGATTGTTTTGCTACTTTTTACGGCTTGCTTGATAACAATTTTATTTTGGTTTCTAATGGTAAAATATAGTGGAAAAGTTTCTTGTAACAACAGTATGAGAAGAATGATAGAACCTGCAATAGAATTTACAATAGAAATGGACAAATGCACAGAACAAATTCACACAACGAAGTCACACACACAACTAGAGAATTGTTTTTTTTTTTTTTTTCCTTTTTAATTACTGGACTGATAAGAGTACAGGGGAAAGTATTCGAGGGACTCTCTGCTCTCCCAAAAGTATCTTCACTCCAATTTCTTCCATGACCTCCCTACTCTCCTCCACCCCCCCCCAATAAAACCTCCCTCCCTTTAACAAAACCCCTTGTGGAGAAATATATACTAACTAACTATAGTCTCTGCTAAATTTACGGCTACCCCTTGGAATGTCAACTCTAATACACCTCAGAGTCCAGCTAGACAGAGTGACATGTACACAAATACAATCACCATTCCACCTAAGCATTCCCTTCAGCTACTGCTTGCCATGCCTCGTGAAAGCGAAGCGGATAGGTGGCTTGGCCTTAGTACGGGCCAGCGTCAAAGATCTCCAACACACTGATTTCACTTTTATCTTACTTCTTAGTTTTTTAAAGGAAGTTGTTGTAAAGAGATTATGGGGTCTTTTTTTTTTTTTTTGTGTGCAAATATCTGTAATATGATGTTGAGTTATATACAACTGAATGCAGACACTATCATTCTCTGTCTGGTGTGAACATTGCATTCTACTCACTCTTTGCTATGTCCTCTAGAAGCAAGATTTATTGCAATTATGATTTTATTCTACCTCCTTTGCTGAGTTGCAGGACCTAACTCTTATCGAGGTCGAGATTATTGCTTTTTGAAGAATGCTAAACACATTTTTTCTCTCACTTTTTTTTCAATAAATTTTATTGAAATTCACGTGTCAAATATTAAGATTAAAAAAATAAAAAAAAATATAAAAGAGAGTACTACTAACATTACTCCTCTTTCTATTCTGAAAGAAACTACGGAAAAAAAGGTAAACCATCTATTGGCATAAACTCCGGTAATTCCTGTTTTTCCTCCCCAGTTTTTGGGTGTGTGTGTATTGACCTTAACAAAGATTAATTGAGTTTGGTTCTGATTACAGGTGATACCAAACAACGTTTGACATTGCCAAGGTGGCTCCGACGTATCATCTATACACCCCATCTGAGGTGGAAGCTGTCATTAGTGGCCTATAAGTCCACGTCACCGTGACTGATATCCATACACCCCTTCTGAGGTGGAAGCTGTCTAATTTTCTTTCCTTCACAATGTCGTTTCAAAATCTTGTGAAGTCACATTCAAAAAAAAAAAATCCTAAAATGTTGTTACAAGCTTATCAACTTTTTTTCACAATGTCGATAAGTATCATATTTATGTCATTCGATTTTTTAAAAATTTTGACCTTTTTTCCCCTCAAATTTTATTAATTTAGACTTAGTCATTACCTATCTAGTTAATACTTCCCTTTATTTTAGCACCAGTACGTGGAGACATGGAGTGAGTTCTCCTTCGTCCTAGGGAGATTGTTAGATCGTTGTTTCTTCCTCATCTTCCTTTTTTTTTTTTTTGAATGCATTAGATGGTTATTTCAATTGTTATTATAATATCAATGGGAAATAGAGCTGAGAATTGTTTTACAATCAAATGAACAATTTTCTATATCCTATTCTAAAGTAAATAAAAAAAAAAAGCGTTAAAACTTATATAATCTCGACATATAGATTTAAATCTAGGTGAACAATCTTTATAAACAAAAGAATTATTTGGAAATAAAAACAAAGACAAGAAAAAAAAAATTCATGTCCGAGAGAGGGGAAGATCTCCTCTCCACTAAGAGAGATTTCATGCTGGAGAGGGAAAAATCTCCTTTCCACTAAGGGAGATAACTGTTAAGAGAGCAAAAGAAGAACTAGTAGATAAGGGATTTGTGATTTTCCAAAAAGTTGAAAAAATAACATAAAGATGGTTTTAGATTTTGGAGTTTATAGAAATATGACCAAATTTTAGGCTCAATTTAAGTAAAGATTCTTTTGTTAAATGTTATAGAAAAATATCAGGTATATATGTTTATATATCAGGTATAAAATTTTATATATCAAATATAAAAAATTATATATCCAGTATTTTTCAGTACAGTAACTGAAATTAGTAGATAAACATATCTACCAAGTGTAAAACTATATATACTTGAATATTTAGCTATACAATTTAAAAAGTAGACATCTATTTAATCAAATTTAAAATATTGGTCATCGGCCTAAATTTCTCTTGGATTTTTTTAGTTTCTATTTTTTCATTTATGGATTTTGTTAGTTTAATATTAAACTAAACTAATCTTTTCTTTTGCTAAGGCTATGACCTAGCCTAGCTTGGTATGAAGATTTAATTCCGAAGGAAACTTATTATTAAAATACTCTTTTGTCTTAAAAAAAAGTGTGAAAAAAACCTTATGTTTTTAAAAATTTAAAATAAGTATTTTTATTTAAGGAAACTCTCACTAAAATGCCTATGTTATAAAAAAAATGTTAAAAAAACCCTTATATTATTAAAAATTTAAAATGAATACCTTCTATTTGAATCATCATATTATTTATTATTTTTGACCAATCAAAAACTTGAAAAATTATTAGTATAACTAATATTTTACCTCTTATTATATTATTTTAAGACACACGCTATATTTAAAAATGAAAGGAGAGAGAATACACCTTTTTTTAAAAAAAAAAATCTCTTCTCTCCATTATTGTGGCACAAATCTAGAAAAGAAAAAAAAATCCAAAATTTTTGAAAATTTCGAAAGTGACAAAAATTTCTAAAAATTTTAGATTTTTTTTTAGATTTGTGCTGTAATTATGGAGGGAAGATTTTTTTTTCTAGGTTTTAGATTATGTGTATTCTTTATTCCTTCATTTTTATGTGTGATGTGTGCCTTAAATTAATATTATAAGGGATAAAATATTAATTTTACTAATAGATAACAAATGATATGATAATTCAAATAAAATATCTTTATTTTGAATTTTTAATAATAAATAGTTTTTTCACACTTCTTTAAAACAGAGTGTTTAGCAATAATTTTTGCTAAACAGAAAATACTTATTTTGAATTTCCAAAAACACAAGATTTTTTTTCACATTTTTTTAAAACATACGGTATTTTAATGATAATTTTCCAATTCTGATGCTCGTATTAGTCAAAGTTTATTATGTCATGTTGATTTTTCATTACTATGCTTAATAGTTTTGAATATTTGGAAAATATTTAATTAATAAGAGAATCATATTGGAACGAGATATGATTTACGAATTTTTACTTTTTTGTTATTAATGGATTGCATAGATTACATGTGTCTGTTGAAAATATGTATATACTCATTTGCATCCCTTATAGGAGTGCAACACTGGCGATCAGACGTAAAAATTTTGGACCATCGAGTTCTTATATCATAAGATTCACACCACTTTCTAAAATTTTTGGCCTTTGAGGCAATTTGTGAAATTTTTCTATGTAAAATGTTGGGCCATTGAGTTCTCATATCACAAAAGTATCATAATTTGAAGAAAGTATCATAATTTGAAGAAAGTATCATAATTTGAAGAAGTCCTTGTTTTTATGCAAAGCTACACAAAGGGGTGGCCTTGAAAATTTCCTCGACTCATTTAACGTAGTATTCCATAAAATAATCAGCCAAAATAATCTGACAAAAGTTTATATGAGTGTATAGTGTCTCTTCAGTTTTAACTATCATCTTTTAAGTTACTTTCATTTGGAAACACAAGTGTCACTTTTATTTGCAATATTTTCCAACTTAGTATAGAGATGCATTTTTTTTTACGTGTGTATGTGTGTGTGTTTCTAGAAGCACTGCAATAAGATATTAGCAAATGCAATGTTTTTGAAAACATACATAGTGTTGAAATAAAGCCAATTGAAATAGTAAAGAGAAAACAATGAACATAGAGGGGGGGAAAAACACTGTAGAAGAGAGATTTCTTTAGAAAAGCAGTGCAACATTAAAATAAAATAACAAATTAAAAAAGGACAAAAAATCTCAAACAATTAACTAATAAATTGCAGGCTAAAGTAGACTAAATTAACAACAATATAGATACATGAATTTGACAAATAATCAAACCATAAGCTACATAAAATAAAAACTCATGAACGTAATAATTTTATTTCATTTTGTTAAAAAAAAAAAAAAAGTAAAATCAACAACTAACTATACGAAAATAGTAGACTTAGCAAGAGATGGAAGCATAGGATAATTGGTGTAGGAAAGAAAGGATGCACAAGAGTGAAGTAATATAACTAGGCGGCGGAATTCTGTGGAAGTTGGCCGACTAATTCTAGCTTCTCTTCCCTAATATCACAATTAATGGGAGTATTATGGTTGATGCCTCTTAAATGGAATGAAAGCGACTGTAGTGACTGTGGTGCAGTTGTCCATTTTCCGGTATCCGAACAAAATGTTACAAAATGTTACGGCACTAAATTAGATATGTATGATTATATTTCTAAACCAGCATGATCTTGTACTTTAATTGTCCGAGTCGTTTGAGATCTTGTCGGTTGTTGGGCTCCAATACTACCAATCCACCGTGACTAAGGACTAAGGACGAATGGATACAAGTACTGCCTAGTGAATGGATTGCACATCATGAAAGAGTATCCACATTCACGTGAAATTAGCCTCAAGTCGTCACATGTCGAAAATATCCGCACATCTTTGCAAGGCAAGAAATTGAGATAATTGCTAAAACTACCGTTATGGGGCGATAAAGGGTACTCGATTCGGTGTAGAATTCGCGATTCTTTGGAAAAGTATTCAAAGAATTGGATCTGAAATTAGGTAGAGCTGACACTATCTAAATGTGAAAGTAAAGGGAGAGGAATATTGTTGGGATTGGGAGTGATGTTGATGTTGTTGTAGTTTTTGGTGGCGATAGTGAATGGAATTGATCATCGAGGACAAGGATAAATGTTTCTACTAATTAGATCATCATCGGTGATTAAGCATGTCAGGTAGGACAGACAGCTGATTTCTTTGTTTCTTTGAGTTATGTTTGGAACTTGAATTTTAATAGGGGAAAAAAGTGTGAGAGAAAAGTTGAAAGAAAAAGAGGGGGAAAATATTTTCTTAAAATTTTACAGAATTTAGTTTTTGAAACTTTTTCTCTCGTAATCGTTTCATTATAATCTAAATCTTCCAAATTTACTAAAAATGTCCCATATAGAATCTCCATAAAAATTTTTCGTAAAGAAAATATAATTCTTAAGAATTTTGTTTTTACTTCCTAAAATCAAAGATCCTAACAGAGCCTTGAAGTGGCAAGAAGTGTGTGTATATCCCAACAATTAGGTCTGTCCATACATATTTTAATAAATTAGGTTGAAGTTTGTGATGAGGGTACTTTTTATGCTATTTTTTTAATTTTTTGGGATAATATTATTTTTAAATCTTGTATTTTGACACTTTATTCAAACTATACTTTAGTGTTTTAGATATTATTAATATTAAATTTTAGATTTAAAATCTATTACAAATTTAAATCCTGATATCAATTTAGAGCAATTAATTTAATAAAATATCGTTTAAAAATTTGAAAATAGACTATATAATAATTTATCCAAGACTAAATTTATTAAATCATCTTGGTAAGTATTATGGAATAAATTTGTAATAAATATTAAATTTAAGAGTTAATATTGATTATAGTCAAAACACAAGAGACAAACTTAACAAAGTGCCAAAAAATAATGTATAAAAGTGATATTATCCATTTTTCAATTTTTTGATTCATAGGATTTTTACAGGAAGCTCGAAATATATGTCTAGTTATATATGCTCGAGTGTAATAGAATTACAAAACAAATATTTATTTTTATTTCAAGATACGGGAAGCGTTGTGGGCAAATTTCAGGCCTTTGGAAAAATAGATACCCGTTTTTAAAAAACGGTTTTTATTCGAGGAAGTTTGATTTTTTATCGTAATTTTTCAAAAATAAAAATGAAAATTTTCGGATTTTAATTAGATACATATCACTTCTAAAAGGATTTAGAAAAATATCACTTTTATTAGTCGATAAGATGCTTGAATTAATCAATCAATTACTTTAGTTAATTTGTCCCGTTAGGTCAAGTACATTGAAAAGTGATATTTTGAAAAAAAAGTTATATTTTTCTAAATCTTTATTTAAAGTGTTATTTTTATATACTTTTATAACATATTTTTAGAAAATGATATTTTTTTAAATCAGTTCGAAATTTTCAAAAAATTTGGCCCACTTGGGATTTCGATTTTTGGTATTTTGGGCCTGAAATTTTAAAAGGAGCCCTTCCATTAAACACTCTCTTAATAAGATCTTACACAAGGCACATGTGATTTCACGGGCCAAATAAAATTTAATGGTAAAGAGGAGGAAAAAGTTGATAATGCCCTAAGCCTATTTTTCTAAATTATACTCATTTTTAATTTTTGACTTTATAAATACCCATTTTGTACATGTTTTTCCAGAAATACATACTATTCATAAATAATAATACTATTTAAAAATTGATATATATATTTTAATATATATATATCATAGATATAAATTTACACTATAAATGTAAATCATTGGTAGAAATTTTCATTATAAATGCATATCACATACTTTTACATATGAAATATATACTTAAAAACATTCTTTTTGAACACAAAATAAAAATATATATTTATAAAATATAAAGCACAAAAACGAATATTAGGCATAAATTTCTTGAAAGAGGGACCAATGTGTTACAAAAACACATAGGTTGGGAATTAAAAGCTTAAAACGAAAAAAGGAAGTTAAATGATATATTAGGTAAAGATTAGTGACTCTAGCTGATACTAACCGGGAAAAAAAAAAACTAAGGTTAATTCTACCATCAAAAGAGAAAAAACAAAGAGAGAGAAAAACATACAAACAAACAAAAGAGAGATGATTCCCTACTAAAACAAATATTTCTAAATTATAAACAGATAATGAAATTTCACACCTAAGTCCCATATTGGGTATACTTTAGGAAGTATTTAAGTGATAGTTTATAAGCTTAAAATACCTTCAAATTAGTACTTTTGGACGAGATCCAATGATGTTATATTTGGTATTATAACTGATCCAATCTATATTCGTACATGCCTTAAAAGGCTAACGCGGGCCGTAAGTGTGATAAATGTAGACACTGTTATAATATGTGGGCTATCAATTCTGAACCATTTAATGAGGACACTTCACCCCTAATGTGAAGAGATTGTGATGACCTAAGTTCCATATCGAGTATAGTTTCAATATATTGGCACTCTATTATTGTATTTATGTAAGAATCCCTTAAATATTTGTTGAATTCATTATAAGAGAACAAAAAAAATGTAAGGAACTAAAACATAAAGATACACACAAAAGAACTAAGTTGGGGGTTTACCCCCTTGCCTATGAGTAGCTCCCGCATATATATTGTATTTTGTCTGCGTTAAAAAGAAAAGCATTCATCTAATATGGTCGTTTGTTCTAAATATTTTTTTTTTCATTGTTAATATTAGTCTACTAGGGCTTTGTAGAAAAATGGATAGCCTAATTTATCGGATTAACTCGACTTACCTGACTAATCTGAAAAATAGTAATTCGAATTAAATTTGGATTAATAAACTCCAATCCAATATTATATGTTAGCTGTGAAGAATTTTTTTCTTGGTATTAAATGTGTATTCCGTGTATAAGCCGTTGATATATTGGGAAAATTTAAAGAAAAAGCATGTAAAGGTTGGTAAGGTGACACTACCTTTATCCCTCATTATTTTTTAGCCCAAAATATGTGAGAAATACACTAATAAGATAAAATTAGCTTTGTGGATATATTCTAAATTAGATGAACTACATAAAATTTGTGTGTCATTTACTTACTTTATTTCTATTATTTTTTCCCTTTTATTTTATCGCTTTCACAATTTTAGTATTTGTTCAAGAAGTTATTCCCCAACATATTATTGGATAGATTAGATGATTTTTACATCATGTGCAATATATCATGATCCGACCGAATTCTTTTTATTGTTAATTATTGAGTTTATATTTTTTTTTTTGAAAGGGATTATTTGGTTTATTTTGAATTATATACCTACGTTTATAAGACTGGATGGGATACGTACCCACCCATCTTGACCCTATTTGGTATCTCAAACAAAGAAATTATTTGTTAGGTATTTTTAATTTTTGTCGCCCTTTAGTTCTTTTTCCCTTTAAATATTTGCTAACGTCGAGCACATGATGTTTCAACGAGGGAAAGGAAAACCTTGTTAAGCGTCCCCCATAATAAACCAAATTCAAAATATATGTCCCTCCAAATGTTTCTCTTAAAAATTTGTTTTTGGACAAAAATGTCAAGGCAATCAACGTAATAAACAAAAATAGCATCGAAATGCTTTCAAAATCATCGGAATTATAGATCATATTTTGGTCTTTTTAGATGTTAGAAGTATGTTTAGTAGTATGTAATAAGCACAAATGGAACGGAAATAAAAAAATTATTTTTTTTATCATAGGTGTATATGCCAATTAAAAACATACGAAAGATAATAATAATATTTCATATTTCTAATTTATTATCTTTTTTTATTCTCTTATTTTTTATTTTCACTCTTTCCTTTTTATAATTAGTTTGATTATCAATTAATAGACGTAGAAAATATAATATATAGCATAGATTTTTATTACAAGAAGCATATATCTCAAATTTGTAGCATCAAGTCTTATTACTTGAAGCATATATCACAAATTTGAGTCTTTATTAAGCATATTTGATAGAATCTCAAGTTTGAAATCTTATTATTAAGCATATTCGATAGAATTTCTTATCTGGAAATTTGCAAGTTATGAAAGTTGATTGAGGAAGTTAGTTGCCAAATATCAGAACAATAAAGGACTAAAGGGGAATTTTTTTTTTAAAGTGGGGTTTAATTAATGATCACTACTTATTACAAATTTAAAAGAAAATAACACACACTCTACTAAAATTTGAACCCCTAACCTCCTCAAACTCACACACTCATCTTTCAAAAATTTTTGACCAACTGAGCTAATCCTAATTAGCAGGAGTAGATGAAAATAAGTGTTCCTTTTACACACGTCATAAAAATCTAGAGAGTTCTAAACCCAAAAATACGACAAAGCTCATTGTGGAAGGTTCAAGAGCATCAATTATATATATATATATATATATATATATATATATATATATTTATACTTTGCACTAAATTGCTGATTGGATATCGGCCATCCCTTAAAAAACACCCTAACCTTCACCAAACGTCTCTTATAAGCTCACTCTCTCCATTTCTTATCCAAAACACCAAAACGCACCGCCGTTTACACCTTCCTCTTATCTTCTTCTTCTACCTAAACCCTAAAACCCTCCGCGGCCGTCTCCGCTGTAAGTAAACAACCATTCTTCTATCTCAACCGCTTGTTAATGGCGTCGCCTCTTCCATTTTCACTATCTATTTCTTTTCTTTAATATTTGTTTGTGAAGTTTTAGTCTCAGCTTTGAGCTATGATGGGCTCTGGGATTACTTGTTTGAATTTTGAAGACTTTATTTTTGGTAAAGGGATGAATTTGGGGAACTTAGTGGAAATGACCCATTTTGAGGAATTCATAGATTGGGATACATATCAATATATATGTATATACAAACCATTCATACTTATATATGTGAATAAGTGTTACCCTTGTTGGTGGATTTGAGTAATTCTATTATTATTATTATTGTTATTATGTGTATTGATTTGAATTATATGTATATATATTTTTATGGTGATATACAGAAAGCTGATTTATTTTATTTTTTCAGAGAAGTAGATGGCGTCTACATTTGCAGCCATGTCCTCCGCCGGGTCCCTGGCCGCTCCGAGCGGTCGTGTGTTGGATAGGAAGTTCCAAAAGCTGTCGTCTTCTTCCTCCATTGCTTCCTGCTCTTTTGTTAGGAGGCAAAATGTGGTTAGAAAAACGCCTTCTCCAAGGATATCTGCCATGGCCAAAGAGCTGCATTTCAACAAGGACGGTACCGCCATTAAGAAATTACAAGTGGGTTTTATTCTGTTAACTCATCATAATTGTGTATTGTTTGCTTTTGCGTTATCTGGGAATTGTTGTTTTTGATGTTACTTATAGTTCTCTTCTCGTTTGTTTGATATTTCAGACGGGAGTTAACAAGCTTGCTGATCTAGTTGGGGTCACTCTTGGTCCTAAAGGAAGGAATGTTGTTCTTGAGAGCAAGTACGGATCCCCCAAAATTGTTAATGACGGTGTTACTGTTGCGAGAGAGGTAATCTGCCACTTATGCTGAAATCCGATTTGGTTCTTAGCTCCGTTAGATTACATTTCTCTGCATTTAGAATTGTCTGCTGGAACTTTTGGTCCTCTACTTTCAAAATTCGACTAATCTAACAATGTCGAGTGGAACTCTTTGCTTTGATAGTAATGAGTTACATAACTATTTTACTTTGTACACTATATCACCTATTTTTGACTGAAACATCCAATGTTATTGGAGACTTGTGAATCTTTTAAATTAGTTGATTTTATGGTTGTTCTTGTTCCAGTTATAAAAGTCTTCCTGCGCATTTTTGTTGGTTTGATAATTTTTTCTTTGTCTCCTCCTTCAAAGGTTGAATTGGAGGACCCAGTGGAAAACATCGGAGCTAAATTAGTGAGACAGGCAGCTGCGAAGACTAATGACTTGGCTGGTGATGGCACCACGACTTCTGTTGTGCTTGCTCAAGGTCTTATTGCTGAAGGAGTCAAGGTTGGTATTTTGTTCCTTTCGGCAGTTATGCTATTAGGAAATCCAAATTTGCTTAATGTTTAAGGCTGTAGGTCCTAACTATTATCGAGTGAGTTTGTTTATTCAGGTGGTTGCAGCTGGAGCAAACCCTGTTTTAATCACAAGAGGCATTGAGAAGACCACAAAGGCTCTGGTGTCTGAACTCAAGTCAATTTCTAAAGAGGTAGGTGTATGGTTATTTGTTTGTTGCCTTTAGGCACTAATCATTAGTATCCTGGTTATATTTAGTAAGATTTTTTTTAATTGTTCAAGTCCTTACCATTTGGCGATTGCAGGTTGAAGACAGTGAACTTGCGGATGTGGCTGCAGTTAGTGCAGGAAACAACAATGAAGTAGGAAACATGATTGCTGAAGCTTTGAGTAAGGTGGGAAGGAAGGGTGTGGTTACCCTTGAGGAGGGAAAAAGTGCTGAGAACAGTCTCTATGTTGTTGAGGGGATGCAATTTGATCGTGGTTACATTTCACCTTATTTTGTTACCGATAGTGAGAAAATGGCAGTTGAATATGAAAACTGCAAGGTAAAGTATTGGACTTTTGCTGTGAACTGCATGATCATTTTTTATTTATTTATTTTTTTTAGCACAAACTGATTAGTCACATGTTATGTAGTTGCTTCTTGTTGACAAGAAAATAACAAATGCAAGAGATCTTATCAATGTTTTGGAGGAAGCCATTAGGGGCGGATACCCGATTGTGATTATTTCAGAAGACATTGAACAAGAAGCACTGGCAACTCTAGTTGTGAACAAGCTTAGAGGGGCTCTGAAGATTGCTGCCCTGAAAGCTCCTGGTTTTGGAGAGCGCAAGAGCCAGTACCTCGATGATGTAGCCATTCTCACTGGAGGTTATTTCACATCTACTTCCTTTTATTCAAGTCGTCCTGTGTTCCAAGTTTCCCTTGTATTTTTCTCATTTTCTGCCAGAAAGATGATTATTAACCCAAATCTTAGTCTATTTTGGGCTGACATCGAGTCTTTTGGATTGTTATGCAGGAACTGTGGTCAGAGATGAGGTGGGTCTTACCTTGGACAAAGTAGGGAAGGAAGTCCTTGGTCATGCTTCAAAGGTGGTGCTCACTAAGGATACCACCACAATTGTTGGTGATGGAAGCACCCAGGAAGCAGTTAACAAGCGAGTTGCACAAATTAGAAACCTTATTGAGGTACAACTTTTACTGGATATAATAGTGCACTGATGCATGCCTTAGGACAAATTATCTTTATGAACTTATGGATAGACCTTTTAATTTCTCTTAGCCTAATTTGCTCGTATTTTCTTACAGGCTGCAGAGCAGGATTATGAGAAGGAGAAGCTTAATGAG
>JXTB01000098.1:744800-757971 GCA_002914805.1 Parasponia andersonii
ACAGGTAAACATTAGGTAATAGTGAAAGGGTATCACTGATGATTTTAATGTTATTCCATGGCATCAATTTTGAAATTATCTCGTCTATTTAAGGTTGGAGCACAAACTGAGACAGAGCTCAAAGAAAAGAAATTGAGAGTTGAAGACGCTCTTAATGCAACGAAGGTAATACATCTGAGAATAGAATGTCTAGATATTTTTCCTCGTGTTTATTGTCAGAAAGACCCAGCATGATAAATTTGTTCTGATTTTCAGGCAGCTGTTGAGGAAGGTATTGTTGTAGGTGGTGGATGCACCTTGTTGAGATTGGCATCAAAGGTGGACGCTATCAGGGATAGCCTTGTTAATGATGAGGAAAAGGTACTTTTTCTTCTTACTGGAATGGGCTTACATGTTTTTCTAGTTCTGTCTCTGCAAAGCCATTTGAAAGTGACAGAAAAGAAAATGAATTGTGAAAGGATCACAGATTTATTTTATTTAGTTCTTTATGAGTTTGAAGCTCAACCTTTTAAAAATTTCAGGTCGGAGCAGATATTGTTAAAAGAGCCCTGAGTTACCCACTGAAATTAATTGCCAAGAATGCTGGTGTTAATGGAAGTGTGGTTAGTGAGAAGGTATGCATTCTTCTTTAAAATTTTATTATAGGTTAATCTCTAGTTGCGTGGGTGATAATGTGAAGCTTTCTTCCTTCAGGTGCTCTCAAGTGACAATCCTAAGTATGGATACAATGCCGCAACCGGAAAATACGAAGATTTAATGGCTGCTGGAATAATTGATCCAACCAAGGTTAACTATTGATGTGGCATTGTTTTGTGAATTTGAAATTGCTATTCCTGAATTCCAGATGAATTTATGCTCTCTCACAACTTGAATTTACGTGTAGCAAACTTTTTACATTCTCTCTTGACCACTCAGGTCGTCAGATGTTGCCTAGAACATGCATCCTCCGTCGCGAAAACATTCTTGATGTCAGATTGTGTAGTTGTTGAAATTAAGGAGCCAGAACCAGTACCTGCCGGGAACCCCATGGACAATTCAGGTTTGTAGCTTTGAATATCAAGAGTTTCTGAATGGATACATCTGCGAAACTTAATTCAGTTTCTAACGTTTTGCCTTTCCGTGACAGGATATGGATACTGAGGAAAATTTGAGGCCATCGATCAAAGAGCGAATAAGATCATCCTCAATGGGAAGCAACTCAACTCAACTCTTCGTCAGATAGTTAATTTTATAGTTGTGGGGTAAGCTTTTTGTATACAAAACAAAATTCTAGTGAGAGGGTAGCCTAGCATCCTGGAGTGCGGTGTGTCGGTGTATTTGGTTTTGCAGTTAAAAATTAATGCTGAATTGTAGTATTGAATTGGTCATTTGTTTAGCGAGTTGAAAGTTTCATTTCAATGTGGCTAGTCTCGTTTCTTGATCTAGTCCCAAGTCAAAAAGCAGCACTGGTCATCTGTGCATAGATATTTCAAAAGCTAGCCACTATTTATGCTTTGATCAGATGTGGTACACGTTCTGATCCCCACAGGTTTCTCTAGTTTTACATTTAAGTTGTCCCCGTTGAGCTAAATTCGTCGCCGGCAAAGAAAATAAGCCAATCACAGTAAGAGAGGAAACTGATTCAGTATCACTTTAATAAGAATCTAAACCAGTCAGTATGCATGAAGCTAAGCTAGTCTGTTAACAAAGATGGTAAACCTGTGCACTTAAAAAATGTAAGTAAACTAGTTATTTGATGCAAGCATAAACCACTTAAAGAGCTTAAATCAGTCTCAATTAAAGATGAAAATGAATCAGTCATTTTATTATCAAAAGTTTTTTTTAAAAAAAGACTGTTAAATATAGAAAACCGTGTGTGAAAAACTGCTATTTGCAGAAGAATATAAACCGGTCCTTTTATTCTTAAAAGTTGGAAAAAAACATAAACCAGTTAAAGAGCTTAAATCAGTCACAATTAAAGATGAAAATGAATCGGACCTTTTATTATTAAAAGTTGAAAAAAAACAAACTGTTAAATATAGAAAGCCGTGTTTGAAAATTACTATTTGTAGAAGAATATAAACCTGTCCTTTTACTATTAAAAGTTGATGAAGGATTTTTAGCACGATTATTCTCGTCAAGTGGTCTTTAATATTATCAAAATATTGCAAATAAATTAGAATTTTTTATCTAATAAAATTATATATTTTTAGATATAAAATGTATACGTAGTTAATAAGAAAAGATATGTATAAAATTATAGTAATTTGGATAGTTTAATCAATATAACACTTATTCTATTTCATTTCAATATCTAACTGAACAGAGTAACTTTTATTCTAGAATTGATTTCTATTTTCAACCAAATAATAGAATATTACTCTTATTTTTATTCAGATTCTACGATTCTTATTAATATTCTAATTTCATTCTGCGAACCAAAATACATTTTAAATATCTTGCCAATATTTTTACTTACTTTATTTAAAAAGGAAATAAAATGAAAAGAAAAAAAAGAAAGAATAAGAAAGGGTCGCTGCAGATCCACATTGAAGAATTGTTCTGGTTGCACTTTTTGTTCTTTCAATCAGGGTCCAAGACAAATATAGTCATACATATTTGTGTATGTGTACGAAGTCTATTTAATATAGGGTTTAGGGAGGGAGGGAAATACATATCTACGTTGTTTCTTGATATTCTCTCTTAACTTGATATATATGGTCGTGCATGAACTATGTGTACTAGTTATTTTTTTTGTTATTTAAAATGTTAATGATTTGGATTTTTTTTTTTAATAATCAACATTTGGAGAGCTACTAAGCATTTTTTTTTTAAGATGAAAATTAAAAACGTTAACAAATTTTCTTTTGTATTCTTTATAAATAGTCAGCTGAAAGTGTGTACAAGCATGCCTATGTCCTAATATTTAGATAAAAAATTAAAATAACAAAACAAAAATTATTTAAATTCACTGTTTTGGGATAAGTGTTTGGTTGGAAGCCAAGTCTGAAAGTTCACGTTATTATGTTAAACATTATAAGCCATTGTTAAATCTTCTATACACTCGAGAATTGAACATGAAAATTTCCCTGTACGTTTAAAAAAAAAAGGGTTTTTCCCGCTTAGTTCATTTCTTCTTTCCTCGTTTGAATCTGATTATAGTAATCTTTGCATTTAACGTTGGCAAATTTTCTCAAACTAAAACTTGAAGAGCTTTTCCTGCTTGTCTTTCATTCGAAATAGATGCTTTTTTTTTTTTTTTTTGGTTTAGGTTTCTTGACATCTTTCATCTCAGTTCTTGCCATTTATAAGTTTGAGTACCTCATAATGTTGGATACTTCTGATTATGATTATTTTTTCAATTTTCTTTAGACTTGAGATTTGAATCTTTCATTCTCTGTCTTTCATGGTAAAAAGAAGTTTTATCAGGAAGGCTAGTTGATGCGTTTTATAATCAATTCGTTCTGTTAGAAAAAGAGTTTTTTTTTTTTGGCTAAAAAAAAGAGAAAATTTTGTGGAAGAGGATTTTTCTTTCTTTACTATTGATTGATATCTAATTTTTGGCTTGTTATAAAATAGGGGAGAGCAGCCCTATTTATACTACTTTATATAGTGTGTTAATGCACCATTTAACCTCCTATATTTATTCTCATTTCTCAACTATTCAACTATACTAACTATATTATAATATGATTAATCTAACAGAAACTACTAGAACTCTTAATTAAATGGACCAAACAGTAAGCCCAACTTGTAAGACAAGTCCAAGTAAAAATAACTAATTAACTTTGACCCAATGAATCACAAAATTAGGTTTAATTTCCCACATGTTCCACTTCTGAGTTCGATAGTTCTAATTAGAGTTGTAAATATGGACTGCTCGGATTGACCCGACCCATTCAGGCCAAAAACGAAATTTGGGCAGGCCCAATCCAAAAATCTAAAAATAAAACCCGGCCCTATGGCCCGATGGCTAAACTCTAGGACGGGCCAAAATCGAGCCAAAATTGGTCCGATACTATTTTGTAAAAATATCAATTTTTAATGCTAATTACAAAAACGACAATATATATTTTTTAAAAAATTAACAACTGGGCCCAGCCAGCCTGGCCAATCGGGCTTACTACCTCGGCTTAGCCTGGCTTATTTGGCCTGACCCATATTTGCAGCTCTATTTCTAATCACTAGAATCTTTCCTTTAAAATTTGCATCTCTCTCTTGAAAATCGCATACTTAACAAAAATAAGATCAAGATTCTTTGATTTTACTATCATGGCAAATAATTTACTGTCCATTTGGTTGTAGTGGTGGAATGATAATGGTAATGGTAATAGTAATTAGAATGAAATAGAAAGAAAATGTAATCTAATTATGTTGTTTAGTTAGAGTGGTAGAATCAGTAGCTAAATAGACATTCTTATGTTTAGTGACTGTGAAAGGAAATGCAATTAACTGTATAATGACAAAAAATACTCTTAATTTTAAGTATTTTAAATTACATTTAGCATTCAATTATTTCATTCAATTATTTTACATTTAGAATTATTTTATTTTATTAATCATTTTTTATTTATTAATTATTATTTTATTAAATTATAATATATTTAGCATTGAATTATTTTCTTAATTAAATTATTTTTCATTTAGCACTATTTTATTTTATTAATCATTTTTTATTTATTAAATTATTATTTTATTAAATTATAATATATTTAGCAACGAATTATTTTCTTAATTAAATTATTTTTCATTTATCATTATTTTATAAAATTATTTTATTAATTAAATTATTTAAAATGTATCATTATTTTATTTTATTTTATTATTTTTCTAAATTATTTTTATTAATGAAATTATTATTTTATTAAATTGTTTTACATTTAGCATTATTTTATTTTATTAAATCATTTTTTAATTAAAATATTAACTTATTAAATTAAATTAAATTATTTTATTATTTCATTAAATTATTTTTTATTAATTAAATGATTGTTTTATTAAATTATTTTACATTTAGCATTATTTTACCTTATTTAACTATTTTATTTAATTAGTTTATTAATTAAATGGTATTCTATTGCACCTTATTCCACCCCAGAATTCTGACATATTTCATTCTAATGGGAAGACTTTTCCTATATAGATTTTTTAACCAAATAATGGAATTGAGTTATTTTAGAATTATTTTCATTTCATTCCTTTCTATTACTCCCAATTTAACATAACCTTAGTGGAGAAGGACATTGCAAACTTTGATCTAACGTGAGAGTTTGAAATGTCCCTGAGGAATATTTAAGTTTTTATAGCTCTACATGGTGTTGGACACAATGATATAATCTGTTAGTGACGACTGAGTTGAGAGTAATATCAAAATTACAACATATCCTCGAGCATGATCATAAATTTTCGATTAGAAAGACTATGTGGCATCCTCTTGTGGCAAGGAGAGATCTCTCGGTGGCATGGTCGGCTCAAGATTAAAAAAAATTAACTTTCTAATTTCTTACTAATAATATATTTATATATTCTGTATAAAAAAACTAACTAAATATTTTTCTAAACTTTTATTGTAAGCTTTTCATATATACACGACAAATAAATTTAAACAAAATTAAGATACGAATTAGATAAATAAATTTTTTTTTTAAAGCTTTAATGTGAGAATATTTGAATTCTAAATAACATACTTTCAAAGTAATCAATTAACTACTTATTTAAAAATATTTGATTTAATGCGATGCTTTCTAATAATGTTTAATCTAGTTATCTTAAATTTGAGAGGATATATATTATACCTAAAAGTTTTGAAATTTTCTATATTTATTGATAAAAGTATCTTTATAAATAAGAATTTAAATTATTGAAATATCAATATTTTTATGGCTTTGAATTTAAACATGCCTCTATATTTATGGATTTTATCATGACAATACTAAGTTAAGTGGTCTGTCCTTGATTTCATTTGCCAATTTCACCTATATTCTCATTTTCCTCCCACTTTTCAACTTCATCCATATTCTTATTCTCCTCCTCCTTAGAATTAGGAACATAATTTGAGTCTAAATTTTCATCACCAAACTACTCATCATCACCATCAGACCCCTCTTCCTCCTCAACTTCATCTATATTCTTATTCTCCTCTCTTCCACAAAATTAGGAATATAATCTGAGCCTGAATCCTTATAATCAGACCCCTCTCCCTCCTTAATTTTATCTATATTCTTATTCTCCTCATCCTATCCACAGAATCAGGAATATAATCTGAGTCTGAATCCTAATTACCAGACCCTTACCCCTCATCGGGTATATTCTAATCATCAACTATCTCCGGGTATATTTTGATCATCAACAACCTCCATTTGGTCAAATAATAGTTAGATCTAAATCAAACCTAGAAAAATTGAACCTAGAAAAAAGAAATTAAAAAAATTACATGAAGATAATAAAAATCAGAGAAGGGGTTTGAAGAGGCTTCGAAGATGTAGAGTATGAGTGAGTGAGGAGGGTTTGAAGGTTTAGGATTTTGAGGGAGAGAGAGAAAAGAGAAAATTAATAAATACAGCTAAGGTGAGGCAACAACATTTTCTATTAAGTGTAAATTCTATCACACAAAGAGAAATAATAAATTAGAAATAATTCTTTCCAATAGTAATATTACAAAGAAAACAAGGAAACTAAAATATATTTACATATTGATAATGAAATAAATTAAACAATATAATACTGGAAACTGATTGCCGATTTCTATCATGTGAAATCGAAGTTCATCACTAGCATTAATCACCAAATGCCTCGGAAAAATTCATCTAATTTTAAAACAGATATATATAACCTCTGATTATCCATTGGTAATTTCTCAGAAACTGCTAGTTAGTGAAAACTTGATCCAACATCAAATAAAACCTCACGATCCTTAATGTGCAACATTCTGCCAGATAAAACCTATAACCATGATTATGAATGAAATTGTAATTTAACAATTGAACAAATAGTCCCCTATGAATATACAAAGCTACAAAATTAGACTTGGAAATTTGCTTATGGAAATCAAAGAGAATAATAAGTTCTCCTTCAACTTTAAGCTGCAAATGAAATTAAGCAGAATCCCATTGTCCACATCTTCCCCAACTTCACCCACATTCTCATTCTCCATATCCACCCTAACTTCATTCTAACTTTCATATATACGTTGCAAATAAATTTATAAAAAATTAAGATAAAAAATTGTTAAATAAAAGTTTTTTTTAGTAGTTTTAATGTGGAAATATTTGAATTCTAAATAATATATTTTCAAAGTAATCAGTTCACTACTTTTTTAAGAAGATTTGATTTAATATGATGTTTTCTAATAATGTTTAATCTGATTATATTAATTTTGAGAAGATATATATTATATAAACTTATTGATGAAAGTATCACTATAAATAAGAATTTAAATTATTGAAATATCAATATTTTTATGGGCTTTGAATTTAAACATATCTATTTATGTATGGATTTTATCATGACAATGCTGAGTTGAGTAGTCTCTCCTTGCCAACTTCATCTGCATTCTCATTCTCCTTCCCCTCTTCAACTTCATCCATAGTCTTATTCTCCTCTTCCTCTTCAGAATTAGGAATATAATCTGAGTCTAAATCCTCGTCACCGGACCACTCATCATCACCAGCAAACCCCCTTCCCTCATCAACTTCATCCATATTCTCATTCTCCTCCTCTAAAGAATTAGGAATATAATCTCAATCTGAATCATCATAACTAGACCACTCATCATCACCACCAAATCTCTCTCTCTCTCTCTCTCTCTCTCCTCTCAACTTCATCTAGATTCTCATTCTCCTCATCCACAATAGAATTAGGAATATAATCTGAGTTTGAATCCTCATCATGAGGCCAGTTATCATCACCACCACACCCCTAACCCTCCTCGTGTATATTCTGATCATCCACTATTCCTAAGTATATTTTGATCATTAACAACCCTCCTTTAATCAAATAATAGTTAGATCCAAATTGAACCTAAAAAAACTGAACATAGAAAAAAGAAATTAAAAAAAATTGTATGAAAATGATGAAAATCAGAGAAGGGGTTTGAAGAGGCTTCAAAGATGTAGAGTGTGAGTAGTAATCAATTCCGTACTTGTTCAAGTTCGATTTAATATGATCTCTTCTAATAATTTTTAATATGGTTATCTTTAATATGGTTATCTTAAATTTGAAAAGATATATATTTTATCTAAAAGTTTTGAAATTACATAAACATATTGATAAAAATATCATTATAAATAAGAATTTAAATTATTAAAATATGAATACTTTTATGGGCTTTGAATTTAAACATACCTCTTTATGTATGGATTTTATCATGACAATACTAAGTCGAGCGGTCTGTCCTTGATTTCATTTGCCAACTTTACTTATATTCTCATTCTCCTCCCCTTCCTTAACTTCATCCACATTCTTATTCTCATCATCCTCAAAATTAAGAACATAATCTAAGTCTGAATCCTTATCACAGACCACTCATCATGACCACCAGACTCCTCTATTCTTCAGGTACATTTTGATCATCAATAACCCCCTTTCAGTTAAATAATAGTTGGATCCAAACCGAACGTAGAAAAAAGAAAATAAAAAAATTTACATGAAAATAATGAAAATTAGAGAAAGGGTTTGAAGAGGCTTTGAAGACCTAGAGTGTGATCGAGTGAGGAGAGTTTGAAGATTTAGGGTTTTGAGGGAGAGAGTAGGGAACTTAGCAAATACAACTAAGGAAAGGCAACAATATTTTTGATTAATTGTAAATTCTTCTCACAAAGAGAAATAATAAATTAGTATTGATTCTTTCTAGTAGTAATAATAGTAAAAAACAAGAAAACTAAAAAAGTAGGTACATATTGATAATGAAAGAAATAAAACAATATAACACCGGGAACTGATCTTCGATTTCTATCATGCGAAATCGAAGCTGATCACCAACATGAGTCACCGGATGCCTCGCAAAAATTTCATCTAATGTTAAAACAGAAACATATAACCTATAATTATCTGTTGGTAATTTCTCAGTAATTGCTGCATGGTGAAAACATGATTCAATGTCAAATAAAACATCAACAGCCACAATATAAAACCAACAGCCTATGATCATAAATGAAATTATCATTTTATGATTGAACAGGTAGTCCCCTAGGAATATACAGACCTCCAAAATTGGACTCGGAAATTTGCTTATGGTAATCAAAAGGATCAATAGGATCTCTTTCAATTTCAAGCGGAAAAACAAAATTAAGTAGAACCATATTCTTTACATCATCTTCAACTTACACTCTCATTCTCCACATTCTCCCCTGTTAGATTTAAAACGATTTTCGCAGTGGAAGATTGGCCCAGGAATATTCAAAAATTTTCTTAAAACAATTGACTATATGAGTGCATAGTAATAATTCATAGTAAATAGGAATATATAAAGAGAATAGATCTAATACCTCTTGTAGCCTATCAGCAGATCCTAGTTTTACTGTCTTCTCAACCACGATCTTTCAATCCAAACCTCAAGCACAACTGGACGAACGTGTGAGTATTGCGTACTATTTCTTAAACTCACACGGCCCTTATAATTTTTTCAATACATGAGATTAAATTATAATACATGAGATTGCAAGGATCAATTTTATAGAGAATAGGAAGATTCTCTTCTTTTTCTCTCTAATTTATGGAGGCTCTATTGAAAATAATACATAGTCTCTTCTGTATTTTCTGCTAGGGTTTCCTTTATATATATATGTTTATTTATTAAACTATTTAATAAATTATATATATATATTAATATAATCATAATAACATATATATATAATGTTTTAATGAAAACGTGAATAGTTTTTAAAAAAACGTAAACCTTTTTATATATATATATATTTAATCTAATTAATTTATATATATATATATAAACTAGCAGATAATTCACTCCTTCAAGAAAGAGTGTTTTATTTTCAGTCAGTTTCCCAATTTCTATTTATCTAATTATCTAATAATTAGATATTTTTAAATTCAAAATTTAAATAAATTAGGAAACTTATCTCTCCATAAATTTAAATTAATTAATTCAAAATTAATTAATTATTTAATTAATAACAATTATTAATTACATATAGATAAACTATTTATCTAGACAAAGTGTGCAGTAATAGAAATAGTGTAATATCCAGTACAGTGTTTGTAAGAGGTAGAATTGGGGACCTATGGACCTGTAATTCAAACTCCAATAAATTATGACAATAAATTAAACTCTTTAATTAATTTGTCTAATTTATTAATTCCAGTATTACTCCACTAAAAATATGGAATTGCACTCTTGAAGTTACAAAATTAATTTACTCAGAAAACAGCGAGCAGTCCATCGATTTAATCATTACATGTAGTTCAATCCTCCATAGACAATTCATAATTTGAGCTAGGCTATATGCCGTTTACCTCTCCAATTACATCTTTATCCTTGTGTAGCATTGATTCTCTAATGAACAATTAATTTATAAATCTATTATAAATTGAGTACTCAAACTGTTCAAGTCCTGAATCAATACACAAAAGAATCATCTTTCTAACTTCCTAATGGAAAGAATGGATTCAATGGATTCCATATCTGTAAGCTACAATTCCAGCTATTCATCTCATCATACTCCCAAGATACAAGTATTTCGATCTGTTTAAAAATAAACTTTTAATAAGTATGTCAAAGAATATAATGTTATAAATAGGAGTCTATAACTACTCAGGATTAAGATTGATCTACATATGATCATCTAATAATATTATTTGAACTCTCAACAGTTTAACAGAATTTATATGAGATTTAAATCATGTCTGGTCCAATCCTATATAATCAAATTATATAAAGTACCTCCATTGTGATGTCAACACATCAATAGTCCGGATAAGACTATTACATTCTCAATATTAATGGACCGTACTAATAATATTTAATTAAAGATCCAAAACTTTAATTAATTATTATGGACTATATTTAGTTTATTATCCATAAATTTAATCCTCATATATATAACACTTATATGCTAAATTTATGGTCACATAAATAAACCGGAGATTTTCTGATATTTAATGACATACCAATTATGCACAAATTCAAATAAAAAAATGTCATTTTATTAATTTAACAAATATCCAAAATATATATGCTTTTAGGGCATAAACCCTTACAATCTCCCACTTGCCCTAAAGTAGGTGAGACATATCTCTCAATCCTAAACCCTCCAAGTGACTTCTTGGTTCTTTTGAATTCGCCACCGCTCCACTGTTGTCGCAGTATAAAGTCAGTGGCTTATCCATATTTGGAACAACTTCCAAATCAGTAAAGAACTTTCTGAGCCAAACTGCTTCTTTAGCTGCTTCACAAGCTGCTATGTATTTTGCTTCCATAGTAGAATCTGCAGTGCTGGATAGTTTAACACTTCTCCAGACAACGGCTCCACCTCCAAGAGTGAACACTGACCCATACGTCGACTTTCGAGTATCTTTGTCTGATTGAAAATCAGAATCAGTGTAACTAGTAGGAATAAAGTCCTGATTTGAATAAACTAGCATATAGTTTCTCGTTCTCCTAAGATACTTGAGAATATGCTTTACTGCTATCCAGTGATCTAATCCTGGATTTGATTGAAAACGACTGACTATCCCTACTGTATAGCATATGTCAAGCTTAGTACATAACATGGCGTATATAAGGCTACTAATTGTAGACGCATAAGGAACTCGTCTCATATCTTATTCCTCTTGAGGTGTCTTAGGACATTGCTCTTTGGAAAGGATAACTCCATGTCGAGAAGGTAACTGTCCTTTCTTGGAGTTTTGCATCGAAAAACGAATGAGTACCTTATCAATATAAGATGCTTGAGATAGTGCCAAAAGTCTGTTCTTGTGATCTCAAATAATCTGGATCCCAAGCACATAACTTGCTTCTCCGAAATCTTTTATTTGGAATTACTCGGCTAGTCACTTCTTTACATTAGATAATATTTCCACATCATTCCCAATGAGCAAAATATCATCTACATAAAGAACTAAGAAGACCATTTTTTTGTCTTTGATGTACTTGTATACACAAGGTTCATCAACATTTTGATCGAAACTATAAGACTTGATCGTCTCATCAAATCTTAGATTCCATGATCTTGAAGCTTGCTTAAGTCATTAAATAGACCTAAGTAGTTTGCAGACTTTCTGCTCTTGGCTATTAGCTACAAAACCTTCTGGTTGTACCATATAAATACTTTCTTCAAGATAGCCATTCAAAAAAGCTGTCTTGACATCCATTTGCCATATTTCATAGTCTAAACATATGGCAATGGATAAGAGGATACATATGGATTTAAATATAGCTACTGGCGAGAAAGTCTCTTCATAGTCAACTCCCTCTTTTTGGGTATAACCCTTTGTCACTAACCTAGCCTTGAATGTTTTAACTTTTCCATCTACACCTCTTTTTCTTTTATAGATCCATTTACATCTAATGGGCCTGACATCTTCAGGTGGATCTACAAGTTCCTAGACAGAATTGGAATACATGGATTCCATTTCTTGGTTCATATTCTCTTGCCATTTTTCCTTATCAGAATCTTCCATTGCATGCTTGTATATCAATGGGTCATCTTGACTACTATAAAAAACAACAACATGTGCTTCTCCTACTTTCCTGTAGTGAGTAGGTGGTCTAATAGCCCTCCCACTACGTCGAGTTGCCAAGATATTCTGATCTGGAATAGTGATCGCATAATTTTGTCATTCAACAACTTTTATTGGTTGTGGTCTGATCTGATCAATAAGTAATTCCTCTAGTACAACTTTACTTCGAGGTTTGAAGTCTATCATATAGTTATTTTCAAGAAAAGTGGCATTTGTCGATACAAATACTTTTTCTCTTGGGGACTATAAAACAAACCTCCTCTTGTACTTTTTGGATAACCTACAAATAAACAAACCTCTGTACGTGGTTCTAGCTTTCCAGTCTTTCCTTTTAGTACATGTGCTGGGCACCCCCATATGCAGATATGACGTAAACTAGGTTAGTGCACATTCCACAACTTTAAAGGTGTCTTTTGGATAGACTTGGAAGGTACTACATTCAAAATGTAAACAGCGGTTTGTAGTGCATAACCCCAGAATGAGAGTGGTAGGGAAG
>JXTB01000098.1:764999-887655 GCA_002914805.1 Parasponia andersonii
AAAACATATAGATATTAAATGTTATTTATAAAAAAGCTCTATCAATTTTATATAAGTTTAATATATATATATATATATATTTTACGTAATTTAAATTTACAAGTAATTAACATTAAAAACTAAAAATCAAATTTCTAAAAAATAATCTAAAAAATTGCAAAAAACATATAGATATTAAATGTTATTTATAAAAAAGCTCTATCAATTTTATATAAGTTTAAAATTTGGCTTCTTTTACATTTATATATATATATATAAATATATATCTAAACTAATCTGGGTATTTCAGTAAATATAATGGTCAAAATCAGTGTTTGACCCAAAGAAGGTATAAATCTATTACGAATTCTAAATCTAAAATTCAATGTTGATAATAACCAAAACGTAAAAATATAAATTAAACAAATAGTCGAAATACAATACATAAAAATGCAATTCTCCATTCATCAAATTTACATTCTTAATTCCTTTTGGGTACTCATAAAATGATGATAAACTAACAACTGCAATAAAACATATTTTTTTAGTTCTAATTTTCATCAATGGGCTAAATTAACAAATTCAATATATTCATAAGATAAATATATAATAATAAAACCCTTAAAGGTTTCTATATGTCCCACTAATAATATAAATTAATAACTTGTTAATATTAAATACGTATTCTTTTGATAAAAGAAAAGGAGAGGATGGAGGCGATAAACATGTCAACCCTCCTTGGAGGTCATCATAGGAGTATCCATCCCGCATTATGAGTGTTCACTGTGGGCCCTACCCCATTGAGATATGAAGCGCATCATCCTAGTCCCACTGAATAGAGTAGTGTGGGTTCCGCTACAGAGAAGGTTGAGGCAGAGGCTAAGGAACTTAATCTCATGTTTAATCTCATGTTTAATCAGTGCAAACTCTATTTCGAACCCCTGATCTCCAAGTAGTAGGAATTCCACCACTATGCCACTCCACTCGTGGTAATATTAAATACATACTAATGAAGATGCTATATCCTATTTTTAATATCTTTTACTATCCCAACTTATATGGTGTAAGGTTTTATTTGATTAAATGTTCATAGACAAATTAATTACAAGTATGCATATTGTATCTATGTTGACAAGTACATTCATGATTTCACTATGTTAAATAAGTACAATGAATCTTTAGTTATTTGAATAAGTACATTAAATTACTAGTTCAATTAAATAAAAAAAATTAGGAAATAGGAGATGTTTTGATAAATTATTAATAATTATTGATATATCAATTAGTTAATACTTATACTTAATTAATAGATTTCTTGGGTCCTAGGCTATTAATTTATAAAAAATTTACTTGATATGCATATATATATATATATACATATATTTTCATCTGTCTTCTATATACATATAGAATTAGTTTTTTTTTCCTCGTAGAGAAAAAAAGTTGCATTATATCAGCCTGCTTTGCACCAAAAAAAAAAAAAAAAAGTGAAAAGGGAAAACAAACCATATATTTCAAAAACTTAAAACCAAACCTATCAATTTAGATTTTTTTTCTCTAAAATTTTCCCTAGTTTACTAAATAAGTAAATATACTCTTTGAAATTATAAATTTACCCATCATAAACACTGAAAAAATCAACCAAATAAATACTAAAAATTGTGATAATTAATAGCATTTATGACCTTTTTTTTTCGAAGGGATATATGAATACTTACACATAAGAAATATTTTACTTTCGACAATTTATATCATTTATGACTTTTTTTTCGAAGGGATATATGAATACTTACATATAAGCAATATTTTATTTTCTTTGGTCGATTCTTTAGGTTGAAGCGGAGTAATTATCTTTGTACTAGTAACGGAAGATAAATTGCATGCACTTTCATTAGTTAGTTTTACCTAATTGCTAGTTTGATATTAATGTACTTTGCTCAGAGTAAGAATCAGCATTGAGGAAAAAAAAAATGTCTACGCGTTTGGTAAATTTAATTGACGAAAATATGATGTCACGACCGAAAATTCAAGGCCATGACTTTTAGTAAATTTAAGTGAAAACAATGATAAACAGAAATTCCCAAAATTTTCAGAAAAAGTCGAGTATTTAAAATTTAAGTTTTAGTCCTCAAGAGTAAGTAAATTTTAATATTGGACCAACTCGATAAATTATAACATTATCTACTAATTTAAATTCTAAGGCATTTTTAATTTTAAATTTAGAGACATGATAAATAATAAATTTTAGAAATTTTTTATTTAAATCATTAAGTTTAATGAAAGTGTTCAATTTAAAACTATAGGCCCATAATTAAAATAATTTTCATAAAATCATTTCTATGTCTAAGTACTCGATTAAATATCGAAATCATCCTCATACATCCACTCAGTAAATATATTACGAATGGCTAAATAAATTTGACTTAGAAAAAGAGAAAACGATACAGAGTATGAACCAACCAATGAAGAGGACTGGAACTGCAAGTATACACCAAACATGCTTGCCAAGCCACACGAATATCTGTCACAGAATAATTTGACACCTGAAAGAGGAAGGAAGGAGGGGGGTGAGCACGTGAATGCTCAGTAGAAAACTCAATTAACCTTTTGGGAAAAACCTTTTTAGTAATTCTCAATACAACTGCATGGTTAATAGTTCTGGAAAACATCTTAATAAATATGGAGCATTTGAGATATATATAGAAAATTTTACAGAAAATCATGCTCAAATAAAAATCAGATATATATATCCAAGTTAAAACAGATAGAAAACCATAATAAAACAAGCATAGTGCACATCTACATGATTGGTAATACTGGAAAGTATTTCTATAAATATCAAGTATTTAAACCATTTATAGAAAACTATGCTAAAATCAAACTAGATATCCAGGTCAAAACATATAAAAGTCTCAATTTAAATAAGTATAATGTACATCACATAAATCAACATATCACATAAGTCCTCATCCTCTCATCACAACTAGAGCAACTTATACTACATGTATTGAGTGCTCTCTGCCTAACATCTATCTCTGAAAAACCGGAGGGACACCTATGTGTCAAATCCTACCGAACCGGAGGGGCACCGAATACTTACGCCTATCGAATGGAGATAGTCAGAAAACAAATCCCGCGCGGGTTTACGGGCTCTCACCGAAAGCGGGTGTACTAGTCCGCCTACTACAATACTATGATGCCTAAGACGACTTTCATGCCTGATCGTATAAAATGTGCAATATATATAAAGTCTCAAATAACCATGCAGTGTTTTGACATCCTAGACATGCTCTGATTTTTTTTAAAAAAAAAATCCATTTTGTACTTTAAAATCCAAAGTACAGTTTCCATGGCTTTACCA
Organism: Parasponia andersonii; assembly: GCA_002914805.1. Classification (NCBI taxonomy): domain Eukaryota; kingdom Viridiplantae; phylum Streptophyta; class Magnoliopsida; order Rosales; family Cannabaceae; genus Trema; species Trema andersonii. The sequence continues at coordinate 768,340 of JXTB01000098.1, forward strand.
AATTCCAAGTATAAAAACTTGTACAAAACTATATTTAAAAATATCTAGAGCAGTCTACAATGTTTCACAAATTCATAGTTCATCAAAATAACTATTCAAATAATTCAATTTAATAAAATCACAAAATTTCATTTTTCAAGATAAATTCTAATTTAAATGAAAATAATAAAAACAAGGAAATTGAATCCCCTACCTCGAAATAGTAATTATGCTGAGTTAATGATGCTAGAAATATCCTCAATTGATCACCGAGTTGATCGGATAATTGTTCTCGAGTCCCGTCTCGTTCACTTGAAAAGTTGACTTTTCAAACGGAGTCTCGAATTGAGAAACAGAGGTCACCACTGAATTTAGAATACCTAAAAACGTTGGTTTAGATATAAAGTTTGTCAAAAACAGGTCCCGGTACGGAACCGGCCTGTGGCACGCAAAATAGTGTAATTCACGAGCTATTTTCTTGAATTTCGTGCTACTTCAGAAAATAGTGATATTTTATATCAAACTTCATGTCCCGACCTCACTGAGTCCAAATTCGAAGTCAGAACTCAGTTTCGAGGTCCCGAACTCTAAATGGGCTCAAAATCCAAAAAATATAAAAATACCACATTTTGAAAATATTTAGAAAAATACCATATTTTCATCCCGATAATTAACTACCTTCCGGTTATCATTTTAACACTTAAAAATCATGAGATTTCATGTTTCAAACTCCTCTATCACGCGGTATAATTTTCTTGGAAAAATTAACTCAATTCCGAAATAATTACGAAAATGCCACACAAATTTAAATATTAAAATATTGCTACAGTAGCCAACTTCTTACCGGAGCCGAGTTGGAGGCCAAGAGTAGTTAGAAATCAAAGCTGGAGTCGAGACGAATCCAACGGTGGCAGTGGCACGGTGATCGGACGTCGGACGACGGCACAACGAGCGAAAAACCGTTCCGATGGCGAAATCTTCCGGCCACGATTTCTTCGGCGACGGGCGGCGGTTCACGGCAGCAGCACCCGGCGCTGCGTCTCCCAGTCACGGTGGATAGGTGCGTCTGGCACGGCGACAGACGGTGGAGGCTCGGATGAACAGTTTCCGTGGGTGGCTTCGGGAGGACCTCTGTGGAGAAGAAGAAGAAATGGGGGGGGGGGGGTTTATGCAATTTTTCGAAACTGTAGCAGTAGGACACATGGCACAATCTGATTCGACCGAAAAAATAAGTTTATGAAATTCCACTTTGGCCACAATTTTAAAAGATTCTTTCATTTTAGTCCCTCATTAATTGCACTTTTGTCCCCAATTTGAAATTTCTTTTTTACTTTGGCTCCAAAAGTATCTAGACTTTATTTTGTCTAGATTCAACACCAAATTTATTTCCGATTTGTATTTTATTAATCCAAAAATATAAAATTACCAAATTACCCTCGAAGCAAAATTACTTAATTACCCTTACAAAAATTTAGGATTTTACATATTATGTTATTAAAAAATAATATCTAATAATTTGTTAAATTATAAAAATTGTCTAACTAATCTCTAGAATAATATTGTAAATAATTTATACTATAGCAACAAAATTGGCTTTGAAAAGTAATCATTCCATGCTTTCAAGTTCTACTTAAAATACTAGCTAGATCGCAACTTTTAAATTCAGATTGCCAAGAGCATAGATTTATCAAACGTCTCTCCCTTCCGTTTTCTTCTCTAGCCAAAAACAACATATAAATTCAATTCCAAATGGGCCTTAATTGATTTGTGGTGACGAATGATAGAATTTGAAAGAAAATCCAAATTCAAAGACTTGGAATTTGTAATCAATGCATAGACAATTGGCAGCATTAATTCTAATTTTGTATTTATTATACGTGTTATTCTTTTTTATTCTTTTTTTGTTCAGATTTTATCTAAAGACTTTGTATGAACTTTTAAACTTTTTATTTTCTTAATATATATTTGGGATTGTAGGAAAAGTATTGTTCAGATGGCGAGCTAATCTAGTTAGAATGTGCCAATATTATATTCTCTCTGTCATATATTTATTCAAAATATATATATATATATATATATATATATATATATATATATATATATAAAAGGAGAAACATGTGTGTACTATACGTATATAAAGTATGGAAAAAGAATAGCATCCATTATTTAGGATTTCATGTCTAGGTTCGAGTCATACTAAAGGTAGACGTGAAAACTTATTATCTTTAGTGAGGTAAATTGAAAAATCGATAGTAGTAGGTATTTTCTTTTAATTTATAATAAATGAAGTTCATTAATTAAGGTCCATTTTATTAAAAATATAGTATAGAAAAAGAAGATATACTATTTAAATTAAGTGGGCGTAGGAACTTATAATTAACATTTTAATATTTTTATATATATTAAAAAACACTTTCTCTTATATTTATGTCTTATTGCTTGATAAGTGGGCTGTAATATTACTTCTTAATTTTTTTTTTCAAAAGTAGAGCTTAATTAATGACCATCACTTACTACAAATTTAAAAGAAAATAACACACACACACTACTAAGGTTTGACTCCTCCAAACTCATACACACATCCTTCAAATCTTGAACCAACTGAGCTAGCCTCGATTGACAATATTACTTCTTAATATTAGTTAAGTGTAGATATTTTAGTTAAGTCTAAATGTCAAACAGTAAATATAATAATATAAAAAAACTGAGTGGGAAAAATGTGTTGTTAGTTCTCCTCTTCCGATATTTGCATTTAGTATATCCTAGCTAACTAATTAGAATACTTACATGTAGTTTAGAAGGCTTAGTCAGATGATTAATCATGCCAGATTCGGGGATTAGATGTTAAATTATCAGCATAAATTAACTTTTTAAGTTCTATAAATACATAATAATTTGCATTGCTTCATATGGAGGTAGTACTATATAGTTCCAATAAAGAGAAGTAATTATATGATTATGTTGATTGGTTGCGAAGGGTGAGGACTTGAGTCAACAGGTTATACTGGTTGGGGTTTGATGATGAAGAAGAAGAAGTGCCTTGTGATTTAGACTGATCATGATCAGCAGCTTCATCAGAAGGCAACATGTGAGTATGAGCTCCCTTGTACACAACTCTAATATTGGCTTTGCTTTGCTCTTCTGAGGCCAACCACTCCACCCTCTTCTTAGCACTACACTCGGTCCTTTGGCACTTGAAATAGCTTCTGAGATCATATGTATATCATCATCATCATCATTTTCGTCATAGATATGTTATTAATCTACTATAGTCAATGATATATATGACATTATATTGTATGAAAAAATGTTAAGTGACTTACGTTTCTTAATAACTATTAGAGTCAATCAATTCTGGGTCATTTGTTTCATCAATTCTAAGTCATTCAAATGGTATACCTATCTATAGGTGTTTATTTCAACAATTTCAATTTTTTCATTCAAATAATTTTTGAAATGAGTGTTTGTTTCAACTATTCAATTTTTTTATTTGAATAGAAAAACTGTCAAATCAGTCATTTAAATGAGTTTTTATGTCTTGGAATAAGAATAGAATTTAGAAATTTTTAAATAGTTCCATTCAACTACTCTTATTCTAATTACCTTCCATTCTACTTTTTTTTTCACTTCAAATATACGTCTTTTATTCTAATTATAATCGTTCCACAATTTTCATTTAAATATACTCATTCAAATGAACAAACTAAAATGATACTTATTACCTGAACTTTCCAATGTTGTTAATGAACTTCTGTCCATATTTTTTCCATTCATATCCATCTTTTGGTAAGACCAACTTATAAATATTATTTCCAGCTGCTGGCTCTATGTCTTGCTCTTCTCCATGTCCCTCCTCATTCTCCTCCTCATCAATTTCCCTATACAAAGTTACACACAGAGGAATTAAAGAACCCAAATTAGTTGATATAGAAAAGAGAGATACATAGAAAGGGCAGTACTTCTAGAAAAACAATTAAATTCATTATGATCATCTTGTGTAAAATATATTAACCAATATTTAAGTACAAGGCAACGAATAGATCCAACCAGGTTAAGTAATAATGAATTAATACAGTGCCTTGTATATGACTTCGTTATGTGAACGAAATATCTAGATGTAAGATATGAACGAAATTAAAAAATAATGATAATAATTCGACCTAGGCTTTGTAAATATGATAGATATCTAATACTATCTAGACTGAAGCACGATCATGAGCGGTCAATAATGTATAGAAAGTGGAAAATTAAGAAGCCAAACGTAGGATTAAATCCAAAGGAAATTTAAACAACAAAATTGGACACAATATTAATATATATATACATAGGCAAACATAAATCCAAATTGTATTATCGATTTTGTGATCAGTTATAGAAAATTAACTAGGTCTGTGTGTGCATACGTATAATATATAGATCTAGTTGAACAAATTAAGCATCCTTGTACGAAGTAGATCTGTGATATTGTGCGGAAGACAGTTAAGTTTAGTTAAATGCATGCAACTACATACACACACACACACACAAAGAATAAAATAAACTTTCATTAGTATGGCGATCGGAAAAAAAAATTGTGAGGTCTCCAAATAGAAAATTTACCAAGAACCCAAGGTGACGAACATCGATCATGACTTGGATCTCATGACTTATATGGCCGGAAAAAAAAAAAACAAGGTTAAATCCTAACATGAATTTTATATACTACTCTAGAATAAGCTCCTCAATCTTGAAAGATATATATACATATATATAGATCTATAAGTAAAGAAAATGAAAACGGGTAGTTTAAAAGGGTTTTCTTTTAACGCAATTTCCTTCCTTTTTGTTTGAGCTTTCTTTGAAGGATCATATGTGGGAAAACTATATATATAGGAGAAGATGATATGAAGCACATACATGGAAGTTTCCTTGTTAGGGCAAGCTTCAGTAGTCATGGCTGCGCTCTCCATATTTCTCTCCATAAAAATTAAAGAAAAAGGGCTTGATTACATGAACTTTCAAATTTATCAGCTTGAAATGTAGTCTGTGGAAAAAACCAAACAATACGGAAAGGAGAGACAAAGCTAGCTATGAGAAAGAGAAAAGAAATTGAGTCGTTTTCTTTTCTACCTATATAATAATATCAGTATATTTATTATACAAGCCATGTGCAGATATCCGATTGGCCAACTTTATCCATGGAAAAGTGGAAAGCATACATTATCACCTCAAAAACGTTAGTCAAAATTTAGTATCTCCAACTAATGAATTCAACTGATGACTCATAAGATATAACCTAATCATGTTTTAAAATTTAGTATGCTTATTAAAATTTTCAGTATGACATATATAGTCCATTTATTAAATAGGCATAAAGTAAAACACACATAGACTATTTGGATTTATAGTTAGACATTATGCTAAATTTCTTATTTCTTTTTCATCGGATTCCTGTGACTGTTAAGGTTGCTCAAGACGACTTCAAGTATTTTCATTTTGTTACACGTGGCAGTAGGTGTCATGGACACTCTGTGAAACGATGGCGTATTGTGTCGTTCAAATGAGTGACAGCCTGCCCGAAAATGTTGTGAACTTTGGTGCAACATTAATTATGGAGCCTACCAAAAAAGGCGTAAGAAAAGAAAAAGAAAGAGGGGGAAACAATAAGACAAAACGTTGACTGTACATATACGATACAACTGTACTAAGGTGATCATCTTACCATAATTTCAAAAATTTTAAAAAGAAAAACACGAAACATGTAATAAGAAGATTGTTCCTTAGAAAACATTAAAAAAAAGATATTCTCAATTTAGGCAATATGCACCATCGGATTTCGAGAATATTAAAAGATTATATCATGATCTGATTTAGAAATTTTACAAATTGAAATAGAAGAAAGTATGTATTAATTTGTTAATTCGGTTGGATATTTTATTATTTGAAATGAGAGAAACAATCTCCCATTTTGATTAAACTCTAGGATACTTCTCTAAAAACAGTGCTATAGATTACTAATGATGTTCAACATTACATATCAATAGATTAGTAGGCCTACAAATTATGTCATAAATCCCATTACTCTATTAGCATATAGTGTTAGGGACTATTAAAGAAACATGCAAAAACATTGGTTATATTACTATTTGCTTTTGCAACTACGTGGGTCTTTATGTCACTAGTTACCAATGTCATTCGATCTATTGTTGCATTTTCTAACAGATATTTATGGCTTTTAAGATTTCTTTTTCCCATACAGTGGTTGTTTTTCAAGTTGTGATTTGTATGCTACTACGTACTCGTAGTCGTGAAGTTTTATAGCAATCCGCATGAGATCTCGTAGGGCTTATTTACAAATTCATGACGTAGATCAAGAATAAGAACGAGAAAAAGAAAGTTATTATTATTATTTTTTTCTGTATTTACGATGAGAATCATAATATTCCATTTGTTGTTTCTTATTATTTTCTATTCTCTTTTTATTTGATTCTTTTTTCACACTTTTTTTCACAGATCAGTAAACTTCACCGTGTAAAAAGCTCTTTAAAAATTACCTTATTAGAAAAGTTGTAAGAAATTGGCTTGACTAGATCCATAAAAGAGGTTGGATTAAAATAGAGACTTGTTGAACCCCTTCTAGACTCTTCCTACTTGTGAATTTTCTATTTTACCCTATCCTTCTTCGATGTTTCACTTCCGTCTCACTTTCCAAACCCCCTAGTCTATGTCCTAATCATTGTTCTCATTTTCTCTCTTCCAATCATGTATTCTCTTTAGATATTTTTTTTGCTGGATGTCTTTTATTTTACACTTTATTCGAATACATAACTAATTTACACTTTATGTATATGGATCATTTTAATATAATAATGGAAAATAAATATTAGCTTAAAAGATACCCAAAATTCAATCATTTTATTATATATTTTTTTTTATTTTTATTCACGTGACGCATGTGACTCATGTACCGTTACATAATGTAAGATAAATTACTATGTTTAAGAAATTGCATTAAATTTGTCCAACAATCAATTTCAAATTAGCAAAAATTAAAGAACCAATCGAACTAAACAATCGGACCAATCTTTTGTGCTATTGTAATATGGTCTTTTTTCAAACTATTGCAGTTTCTAAGTTGTTCCTTTCTGTATGTTATTGTCTTTTTTCAAAATTTCCTCTTCTAAGTTCTGTTTGTTCACTTAAATTCATTAAATTTGACCATATAATGTCATCTTTCGGGATTGTTATTGATGAAAATCCGTTAAATTTGACCATATAATGTTTTCTTTGCGGATTATTATTGATGATGTGCCAACTATTTGCAGGACCACAGGACCACATCTTATACGAATCTTCCTTTACTTAAAATTTTGTCTTTTCTTTTATTGGGACTCTCCAAGGACTTGCAGTTCAGTTTCTCAATGTCAAGCTTGGCCTTACCATCCTCAATTCAAGGAAATTTAATCAAAGCTTTGCTCCCTCTTTGCCAGTTGGTCATCAAAACCCTGGTTTGGGGTAGGTCTTCTTCTTCTCTCTCTTCAAAATTATTGTTCTTTCTTTACCTTTTTTTTTTTTGTTGGCAAGGACAATTACAAAAATTACATTCATTGGACTAAAATTAATTACACAGGCTATTGGGACGAACAAATATTGAAAAATCAATAGAAGCTTCACTTTTTAGCTATGTTGAATCTTTCAAAATAATAATAAAAAAAGAAATTTAGTCTAGATGGGTGTCTATTTTCGTTTATGGAGAACATCGATTATTTTTTATCGAGAAATGTCGTCGTGATTTGGACATAAATAAAGGGGATGTTGACGAACTTAATTTACTTTTAATTTCATTATAAAAGAAATTACTTTTATTTTTGCGGTAGAAAAAGTTGACTTGTTGGTATGCTTGTTTTGAAAGAGGAGGAAAACGAGAGGAAAAGAAACTAGTCTTGAGATCATTTACAGCACATCTACATGAAGTCACTAACCAAGAATCAGAATAGGTTATGCATATATCTGCTAGTTCATGCAAAACTTTAGCCAATACAATGTCCACGATTTTTCATTAGACCTTAAAGAAGTTCAAACTTTATTATTTGCAACTGCAATGGAAGCTCAAAAGGAAGTAGTAAATGGAAGACAGAGACAATCATGTCATAGACACTGATGATTTAGAAAAAAACAACAATATAAAGGGATTTAAATCCTAGATGATGCCAACTTGGGGTGGTGTACGACAATGTTATTATAGGCATCAAGAGTCAGAAAATCATCAAGTGTTGGGGCTGTGCATTGCCTTGTGAAGATTTTGGCAGCCTCCTTATACATTCCCTTCTTGAACTTTTCCTTCCCAATCTCTCTTTCAATCCTGGCCATCTCTTCTTCCACCACTCTTCCAAACAGCTCCTTGTTCACTCTCACACCAAGCCCATCTCCATCCAGTTCCACTCCATACCTCAGCCATTGCCAGTTCTGAACTCTGCTGATCTCGGCGGTAGCAGCATCTTCCATGAGGTTGTAAAGAGGCACCGAGCCTGAACCGGTTAGCCAAGCTGCTAAGTATTGGATTCCAACCCTGGTGTTCAGCCTCAGACCGTCCATGGTTCGAACCCCTCTCGGCCTCTGTAAGAGGTCTTCTTCGGTCAGATTCGCAGCATCTTCGCGCTTTGCGGTCTGGATTTGATTAGGTGCATTGCCCATGTTGTTGTTGAAGACCTCCAAGCAAGCTGGGATCAGTCCAGGGTGGGCTGCCCATGTCCCATCATGTCCTGCCCTCACTTCTCTCAGCTTGTCTTTCTTCACTAGGTCCAAGGCTGCCTCATTTGCAACTGGGTCATCCTTGATTGGAATCTGAGCTGCCTGTGTATTTCAAAAACTTAAGTTATAAAATGCCAAGTCACCCTTTATGTTTGAAAAGTTCCTAGTCAGTAATCTTTTTGTTTTTGGCATAGTATATAACACAGTTGAATAATTCAAAAATGTCCATAAATTGGAGTATTAACAATTAGTCCAAAGTGTGTTTCTCTTGAACAATTCCAAGGCAATGACTGGTTTATCCAAGTTCCAAATCTCTTGTTAAGAAGAGCAAATCTAGCTATTGTTTCCTACATATATTTAAAAATTGCATGAAGCTTCTGCTTGCAGACATGCCAATATGCAACATCATTTGGTGTTTCGAACTATATTAAGTACAAAAAAGAGGAGTTTCACATACCATGCCGCCCATGGCGTGCACACCACGCCTATGGCATGTCCAGATGAGGCGATCGGAGTAACTCTTCATGAAGTGTTGAGCCATGCCGACAAGAACTCTGTCGGGCAATAGGCGGTCGGGATGAGCCTGGAAGGTCTTGACATAGCTGAATATGTAATCCCATCTTCCACAGTTCAAACCAACAGAGTGATCCCTCAGTTCATAGAGTATTTCATCCATTTGGAAGACAGCAGGAAGTGTTTCAATCAGAACAGTGGCCCTAATGCTTCCTTTTTCAATTCCTGCCTTCATCTCTGCCCTCTCAAACACAGAGTTCCATATTTTAGCTTCCCTGTCAACAAATGTACTACTTGTTAATACCATTTTCACAAGATTCCTCTTCATCACCACTGATTGTGCCCAATATCAATATTCTTCAATTAACTAGAGTAAATAAGTGCTGCAGCCTTTTAATTTGTGCTTCTTCTAGCTCATTTAGCATCATGTGTGCATATTTTGATTTAACATCATAACGAACTTCTGTCTAGGAAAAGTGCTGCAGCCTTTTAATTTCTGTTTCGTCTAGCTCCTTTAGCATCATGTGTGCATATTTTGATTTTAACATCAGAACAAACTTCTGTCTAGGAAACTCAGTGGCTTCATGTCGAAATTCAAATGTTTAGAGGTAAGAAAATGCAAAGTTTATTTAATATATTATCTTACACATTTTTTCATTTCCATGTTTCAGCTTCCTTGCAAAACAACGTAAAAGCCAAGTAATTTCATTTTCTAACAATCACTTTGGACACTGCTTTAGTGGCAAAAATTAATTTTCTTACAATAGATAGAGGGTGAAAAAAAGGTGATACACTGGCTTGTACTTCTTCCAGCCATTTTGGCGTCGTAAATAGACAGACTAGTACTTATGAATGGTGAAACACATCTTGAATCACTTCTCCTATAAGGTAGTTATTTTGATTTAATCTTAGAACATACCATGTTTTGGGAATTCTGTTCTTTCTTGTTTTAATTGCATAATGTTTCAAAGGCAGGATTTTTTAAAGCACTATTATTAATTTCTTTTTATAGGAACTTGAACCTCATACCACTAGCACACGCTCACCCACTAGCACTATTGATGAGATTACTACTGTATTTTCTTTAAAAAGAGTAAAATAATGTTGCGCATAGTAGCTTATACTCAAGTCATCATACATCATGTTTAGACTTCAAAGGTAAGCACATATGAAACTTTAACTTATATGTTGACCCTTTCTCTTCATTCTTTTTTTTAACCATCTCTTGTGCCTAAACTTCAAAGACTACTTAATTTCCAAACAACAAGAAACACAAAGACTAATTGATGTTTACATTTTCGCTGCAAAAGTTAAAAGTAGTAATTAACAATTCAAAATGGCTTGTTACCTTGAGTGCTCCATTTTAGGTAAGTAGAAGAATGGTCCAAACCCGGCACCTTGGCCGCGGCGGAAGGCTGCGTAGTTGTGGAAGAAGTAGAGGCCAAAGTCCACAAGGCAACCGGTGGCGGGTTCGCCATCGATGATGATATGAGCCTCAGGTAAGTGCCAGCCTCTAGGGCGGACAAAAAGCTTGGCTGTTTGGTCATTGAGCTTGTAAACCCTGTTCCTGGCCTTGTCATGGTAGCTTATAGTCCCATTCACAGCATCCCTCAGATTAACTTGGCCTCTCATAAGGTTTTCCCAGCTTGGTGAGAGTGCATCCTCAAAGTCAGCCTGCCAAAGAAACCAAACAACAACACCGTTACAAATTTTTCTGATCCAAGCAGATTTTGTCCCAAGAAAGTACCCAACACTTCCTTTAATTTTGATTTATACGTTTGTTTTTGTTGGATTTTAGCAAAACCCCTTGATGGGATTTAGTCTACGAAGACTTACTACTCCATGTTTTGTGGTTCAAGTAATGATTAAATAACCAAAGAAAATAGGGGAAAGCAAACATTTTAAACTCTAATCCCACAACCAAACAGGGTTACTCTTTGCTCTTATTTTTTTTATTCAGGAAAAGAGTATGTTTAGGATGACAGGAGTAAATGGACCACACAAGAAAATGATGGCTCACATATTCCTCATATGATGGAAATTATTATAAACCAAATGGAGCCATCTAGCTAGTAGCCTAGTGCAATTCTATCACATGTGAAATGTGATACTTTTTAAATCTATCATAAAAATGATTGTATCATGGCAAAATTTGCTTGAATAATTTGATAGTACCATTAAGCTCCTTTCTCAAGAAAGAAAGAAGAACAAATAATAGGTATTCATGATTTAGAACAAGATTATGTACTGATAAATAATATACGTACGTACCATGAAGACTTTAGCTCCCGAGTTGAGAGCATTAATAACCATCTTACGCTCCACCGGCCCCGTGATCTCCACCTTCCGGTCAGCAACAGCCGGCGGCAACTCCGGGCAAACCCAATCCCCTTCCCTTATGTACCTCGTGGCGGGATCAAACCCCGGGACAGCCCCCTCATTGTACCTCCTCTTGGCCTCTTTTCTACATTCTAGCGCGTACTTGACGTGGGACTTGAACTCTCTATGTAGCGTAGCCACGAACTGCAGAGCCTCCTTTGTTAGTATCTTTGCAAACTCTCCATCGTACCTTCCTCGAATCTCCACTCCGTCCGGCACGTTGTAGCCAATCTCTGGCTTTCTCGACGTGGCAGCCGGCACGGTGTACCCGTATGCTCCTAGACCGTCCATCATTAATATTTTGTTACACTATTAGAAGTTGTAGTATTAGTGTATAGTTTTTTTATTTTTGGGTTGTGTATTGGGTGCGTGTATATATATATATATATATATATATATTATATATATATATATATATATTATATATATATAGGAGGTAGTTAATTTAAGGGGACTAAAAAGCAAAAGCGGTGGATAGGTACCTGTAGCGTTATCGTTATGGGCTGTAAGGCACAGACGGTGCATACGGGCTGTATGTGCGTAGGGTTATCGAGTGTGACGTAAAATTAATATATATTGTACATGTAATTGTTGGATTAGAATAGAAGGATTGGATAAGGGGACGTTTTGTCTATGATTTTTGTGCCTGCCTTGGGAGTTGCACTCTTCTTGTTTGGGGATAGAGATAATGGTTTATGGGTACTTGGACACGTGTCATTCTGACGTGTCACTCTCGAATTCGATCTTCGTTTTATTCGAAATGCCAATAATTAAGACCAGACATCCATGTACACCGATTAGTGTTTACAGATACCAAATGAAATGTGTGGTGTAAGATATAGAAGGGTCAGCTTAGAACGTTTTATAGTAGTGAAATCACTTTGGAAAGCCACCAATTTTTTTTCCTGTATAAGAGTGATTCCTATGTATCGTGTATGAAATAGTATGTACGTGCATGGTGCTAAAAGAGTGTCACTGATGTTGAATTTCAATCTTCTTTTGTGTTGTATGATAAGTGGGCTTTTTTTTTTTTTTTTTTTTTTTCTGCTTTTTAACCACGAATAATTCGAAGAGCAGTATTAATGCTACATGATTACATGATAAATTGTGGGACAAGCGTGGTAACGCAATATTTTATTTATTTATTTTTAAGAAGCAGCTAGTGTAGTAGATATTTCCTTATATATCTCGAAAAACGTACTATCTTAATTCACAGTGATATGCCTGGTTTGTACATGTTAGTAGTTTTTGGAAGAAAATTATTGACGTTAGCATCTTTGAAGTTAAAAAAAAAAAATCATATCCACCCTCTCCATTAGTCAAACTTGAGAGGTTTACTTTTCACAGTTAAAATTTCATTCTTGATATTAATAAATTAATGATTTAGATTAAAAAATAGTAAAGATTTCTTTTTCCATTTTTTTTTAAAGATTGTCATTTCATTCATTGATTCTTATTTTCTTGGGTACTTCTGGGTGTCTAATCAAAAAAAGGAAAAATCACATAGGTTGTCATTGTAACTTTTTCTATATTGAAATATCGTTAATTACTATGAAGTTGACATAACATAAGGGGTATCGGAATATTTTTTATTTTTTTCTTTATATATACATATATATATTATAAAGCATAGTTATACAGAAATTATTACCGGTGATGTTTGATTTTTTATGGTAAAGTTTTAATAAAATTGAAAAAATCCGGGATTTTTAGATTTTTTTGGAAAATTCCAGCTATGTTTAGAAAATACCACTTTTAATGCATTTATAAAAATATCACTTTGCACTAATTGATGAGATATTTTGAGATAATTTTTCAAGTTACTTAAAGTAATTAGACTAGTTACCTCAACCAATTTTTTTATTCAAAGTAATTTGATTGGTTACCTCGAGTGCTTTTAAAAAGTACCAATTTTTCAGAAATGGTATTTTGATAAATATTGTTAGGCTGTGGTTTTTTTATAAATAAAATTGGCGTTTCTAAAAAATTTCAGCCAATCCGTTTTTCATTTTTGTACACTATGGGCCTGAATTTATGTAAAAACCTTTAATCATCAAACGGTAATTAATGGTATCCATCGACATGATAAGGGTGACACTCTTGGGGCAAACAGACAGCTAACACTCGTCATCAGATCACAAAACGAAGTCCCAGTGTGAGGTTGAGCCATTGGGCCAAGGTCGGTTGAAATGTAGGTTTTTCTTTTATAGATAGCAGTTCCATAATACAGAATTAGTTTTATAGCAGTAATCATTAGAGGAAACTACCAAAAAAGTACTTCAAAAATCTGCTAATGAACCTAATTACCTGTTGAAATTTAGGGCTTAAAGCAAAATGACTGGATTTTGGACCCTTTTGAGTAAATATCAGTTTTGCAAAAATAACATAGCAAAATGACAATGATTAGTATATTAGCGAATATACCAAGTACAAAATAAGATGCACCCAATATATAAGTTGGTATAATATAAGTGGTTATATCAAGTGTAAAAGTAGATTTACTTGATCATTTAGCTATTAAGATAGAAAGGAAAGAAAAAACAAACAAATATTTAATAATCATCAATATATGTAATCAATATATGTAAGATAGTCAATATTTCTGATAGAGACGATTTTCGTCGTATGGTCAGAAATAAAGAAAATGATTATTAATTTTTCTGACATAAATGATTTCATCTATTTAGTTAGAAAGATAAATAAATAATATTGAAAATAAATAATTAGAAAATTAAATCTTTGGAATTTGTGATTCCATCGATTTTGTCAAATATAAAAGAAAACATAGAAGTACTAAAAATAAATATGCTTGTATAGGCTATTATTAGATAGTTAGATTTCTATCGGAAGAGATGTAACCTTCTATGATGTTAAAAATAAACAGAAATATAAATGACAAAATTTGACACAAACAATTGGACACAATGGTCAACAAACACGTCACGTGAGTTTTGTAGCAATATAAAGAAAAACAACATGAGCGGTTGATCAGAGTGGATTGCATGTCGACAATATCATCTCATAGATCATAGATAATAATATAGCTCATAGTTATGTAAATTAATAAGCACCAAAATAATGATGGAAGGATAATAATATAGTTAGTAATTTTGTCAATTAATAAGCTTCAAAAAAATGATGGATGGAAAGTGAGAAAATGTCCACGCAGTACCCAAAAATGTAAAGTACGAGAAATTAAAATAATTATAATAACTTTTGAAGATAATACTCTGGTATTTTATGAAATAAAACATGGTAGAATTTGAGTGAAGATTAAGAAACCGAGACCAAGAATTGGTCTTAGCGATATAATTAGAAGGAAATAGGAGTTTGTAATTAATTAGCAAAGGGGAAAGAAAAAAAACAAAAAGAAAGGAAGTGATGATGGGTTTTAGAGACTGAGCAACGGCTTGGCTAAAGGCAAAGAAAGAGAATGAAAAAACTGGAGTAATAAACTACGGACAAAGTTTAAAAATAAATGAGAGAAATGATGATGGGATATTTATAATGGTTGAATGAAATGGATCAAAGAATCAACAGTTGTTCTTTTAGAAATGGATACATGACTATATATAAATCTAGGTCCCCCTTCCTGAGTTAGATTAAGAAGAAATATACGTATAAAGTATATATATATATATATATATATATATATATATATATATGTCTTTGACTATGGAGTATATTTCCAAGATATAATATGTACCTACCTATTCTCAATCTCTTAAAACGTACCAAATTTTAGCTGCCTATTTTAGTATTTGATACGCGATTTTTCATTTTTGCCATATGGCTGAAAATTAGAGTTTTTCACATTTTTTATTTGTTTTGTTTTTAAAAACTCTTAAAGCAAAACATGACGGCTAGAACAGAAGTGAAGAATTAAGTTAAAATAACGGAGAAACCTCAAGACAAATTAATCGACAAGAAATCCAATTTATGAGCGTTCACAAGCACAAATCTTTCTATTCTTGCAAATGGAGATCGTGCTTTATAATGAAGAGTATTTACAACCACCACCAATTTTAGGAATTTTATGCTTTTCTTTATATTTCAAAAAATAATAAGTAGTTGAAAATATAAGAGACCCTTTGAGATTAAAATTCCCCTGACACCCCCCCCCCCCCCCCCCAAAAAAAAAAAAAAAACTCATCTATTTAATTGACAGATTCGCAGAGGTCCTATAACTACAAAAATTGTACTTATAATGTATGATACCGTTTTCGAATATGTTCTTTTGATATATTGTCACCAAAAACTCTAGCAGAACTTCATTTTATTGTGGTCTTCTCCTCAAGCAGTCACTTTGCGGCCAATATTGCCTCAGTATCAGATAAAACTCTGTTCATTTATGGCCAAGATTTATTGCTTTCTTTCCACTTTTGGGTTTCCTGTTAATAAGGAAGAGATTTTACTTGCATAATTAATTGGAAATTGAAAATGAAAAATTACAGGAAGATAATAAATCTTTAAAAAAAAAAAAAAAAAAAAAATCTTACTCGAGACGAGTTGCCTGTTTCTGAAACTGCTGTTGCTTGGCTTTCTTCTCTTGAATTATTGTCTTCTGGCGGGTCTCGTAAAACCCAGAATCATCTAGAATGCATGCATGTTTTAGTGGAGTGCTCCTTGAATATTTTATTCAATCTAAGCCCTGGCTCTAACTTGACCTGAACAGATCCACGAAAAATCAGACCATAAACCAAAATCCAAATTAAAAAGTAGCAAAAACATCCGTGGAAATAAAATTTCCTCTTGAGTGTCCCTACTGTTCGTCATAGGCTTATTCTCACTATTGTCGAGGGTAACGTGCTTCAGCAAATTGTTGGGAACGTCCTTAACGATGTGCCACTTGACAGGGAAGCACCCATTCCACTTGTCTTGTTGCCCTTAATACTCAACGTTCTTGTTAAAATCAACAGGTCCGACCATCTCAGCTAGGCCAACCTAAAAAAAAAAAAAAAAAAGGAAACATCATTAAAAGAAGGGAACCCAAGTAATGCAGTGACGCTAAAAACTAGTTAAGTGAATCAAATTATTTATTGAGGAGAAAAGAAATACAGGGCAGCCACCAGATTTCTCCTGAACCTCCTGGTATGCTGCATGAAGTTTCTTGTTGCCATTAGGAGTACTTGCCCAAACATTATATTTGATGCCCTTGTGGACATCATCCTCACTGTGTGACCTAATAACGAAAAATTTAGCATCAGCATATTTCCCGGCGAAATCTGGTTTTTGGTATTGTTCTCGATCTGGAATAACAATTGTCTTATCCTTCTCCTTGTCATTAGTCACATTTGCTGGCAAGTTTTGCCCCTTAACTGCTAGTGAGGACGGTGCAAAATCCTTTTGGATCTTGGAACCTTGGCTCTAGGCCCACTATTCAGTTCATTCAAACTATCCATGTTCTCATTACCATATATGTTGGGATTTGTCTAAATAAATAAAATACGAAAGATGCCAAAGAAGCCAAAGTCGCACGTCGGTAGAAGTTGGAGAGGAAAAGAGGTTTGAACACTATATAATAAGGTGGCTACTTTCTAAGTTATTAATTACCCTAAAATAGTATTGAAGTAACCCTAAAACCCTAAGAATTAATCTTGTCAATACATTGAAAACTATTGGTGGATTTCTATCACACGAAATCAAAGCTACTAATCAGCAACAAGAATGATAAGGCCCATAGCCTATGATCCTGAATGACAGTCTATGATCTTGAATGACAATGAAATTGTTAGCGAACAAAACAATCGAATGGAAACTCATAAATTTGCTTATAAATCAAAGGAAACCTTTGTCATCACCCAAGGCTGGAGTCAATGGTAGAATAAGTATTTCATAGAATATAAATACCAAAAAATATTTCTTTTTAAAAATGACTCAAATAATTCAAAAATTGCTCATGGGACTCTAACTTTTCAAATTGGCCTCAATAAGGTATTTAATTAAAAATAAACCTTACAGTTATGTGTTACTTATTAAACATAGACAGTAAATAAAATAGTTGTTTAATAGTCATTCATCATAAATCATATCACACTCAAATATAGACATAAGTAACATAAATCATGTCCAAATCTCACATTCTAATTCTTAAAGTTTAATGAAATCCAAATTCCTACTCAAATCTTAAATGTTTCACAAGTCTCATAGAAATTTACCAAAATATAAATAAACTAGTTGTTCTATAATGCGTCGATCTAGTTCTCCTGATCCAAATTACACTGAGTGCCACATAAAAGGAAGAAAGGGGTGAGCTAATTCTCAGTACAGAAATGATTACAAGCTTTATTTACATAATAAATATACTCACATTAAAGGTCCTGCATGGTTAATGATCCATTCAAATAGTTCACAGAATGCAAGTGGAAATCACAGTGCAGTAGTTCAAATATTCTAAACCATTATAATTCGTTCACCAAAACTAGTACATATCTATTCAAGCTAACATATAACTATGTATACAATCACGATGTCTGAAGTGTCCTAGTAGATCACTTATAAGTTTGAGCTACCTAATGAGACGATTGTAAGTTCGAGCACCCAATGTAGGGAACCGTAACTCCGACGGCCGCGTAAGTATGTGAATGCATACAAATGCTATATGAATGACAAAATAAGGATACACACCATTTCTACAAAATATCAAAATGACCATGCAGTATTCTTTAATCAAATATCATTTAGTTCTCAAAACTGAGTTCTCAAATCATATTGGTAGGAAATCTAAAAACTCAAAAATTCAAATTTTTTCTAAGCCATTTTCTATCAAAACTCAAAAAATTTGGCGTGTCCAACTAGCATTACAGGGCTAAAGAAAAAAATTGGCATCATTTGAGTTTCGTTTAGAGGGTTGAGCGTCGTTTTCGTATCTTTATTCTCTTGGTTTGAAAATTCAATTTTCAAACAGAGCTTCAAATCATGATACAGACTTCACTACTAGATTCAAAGCACCCAAAAACGTTAAGTTAGATATATAATTTGTCCAATTTAGAGCCAGGCCTATGACACGCAAATCGAGATATATCTGAGCCATCCAATTTTATTTTTCATGTCTGTTTCAAAACATAGTCAATATATATCTCACTTCTCACAATTTTCTACATAAATTCCAAAAATGATATTAGTATCACGATCTAATGGTCTGATCAAAAAGTCAACTTCAAAACCATTTATACTTAAAAATATCCAATGAAATCAAAATCAAACAAAGTAAAATTGAGATATAAGACACCTACCACGAGATTGCCTGTGAAAAGACGAATTCACAATGACCGGTTTCATGGCGAACAACGGCTGGGACCAACGCCGATGAGCAAAAATTCTCGCTGCATTTTTTTTTATGATTTCTAGCGATAGACAGCTTCGACAAGACTGACTCCAATGGTAGGAGGTTTGTTTGGTAGTGAGATTTTGATTCTGGCAGCTGACGAGCGTCAAACGACAACCGAAGGAGCAGCTACAGTGGCTGGTGGTTGTAGAGGTCTCGAGGGAGAAGTTGAGGGATTTAAAAGCGATTCTGAAACTATTGAGGACACATGTCAGATTCTGGGCAATAGGGCACTATTTTGCTTATTTACTTTTTAATTCAATTTTTCAAATTTCTTAACATTTTTGTCCTTAAATAATTACATTTTTGCCCCACTTTTTAAACTTTCTTTACAAATTTGTCCAAATGAATCTAGGCCCAATTTTGTCCAAGTTCATCAAATAGTTATTTTTTTTTGAAATTTGGGTCAAAAAAACCACAATACCCTTACATAATTTAAGAGGTTTTACAACCTTAGGTTCTCCTTCAACCTCAGGGGGAAAAATGACATCAAGCGGAATCACATTCTCCACATCAAACTCAGGGGAAAAATAACATCAATCGGAATCACATTCTTCACATCATCATTGAGGCCATACATATTCTCATTCTCTACATCTGTAGGGATATTTTCTGTAAAAAGAATATGTCCTATTATACTTGTTTAGTGTAAACAAATTTTTCTTATATACAATTATGATATTTACTAGATTAATCTGTCTTGAATAGTTTATTTATCTGAATAAGATTCTATGACTTTATTGGTACATAAAGAAATAAACATGATTATGTGTTAATTATAAGAAACTTGTTTCTTTATCTAAGTCTAAATTAACTAGTACACAATCTGTAAATAAAGATGGAATACTTTATTTACTATAGGTTGTAGTGTTTATCTATCTCAACGGGAATGATGTGTCTCAAATTATTGAAATGAGTCTTCTAACATAAATACTAATATAACATTAATAGATTATGTATATTAAACTCGACAAGGTAATATAAAGAATTGAAATGTTGTAGTTCAACTTTTTAAAAATACTACAAACTAGCTCTTAGTTGTAGATCTTAATTCTTGATATTTGATTGGACTTGTTTTATGAGTTGTAGTCTTCTGATTTGTTAAAGACTAGCCTTTGTGAAGTTAGAGACAAACTATGGTATATTGAAGATTACGATTTGTGAATTGATGAGAATACCAAATAGTTAAAGATATTTTACATTAATGTTACTTTAAGGTCTTTCAAGATTCATGGAATAATTAAATCCTAAATCTCAGTATTCACTTTGTGGATTGGTTGATAATTTTATCTAAATGACCAATGGGAATAAAATTATCAATAATATTATTCCTTAATAAAAAGATATATAACTTAAAGATAAATATGTATTAGAAGGGTATTATAGTAATTTTACCTATCTAACTACAACATTGTATCATGACTTCACATGTGATATAGAATACACTAGGTAGATTAGTAAGTTAAGATTAGTTGATTAAATCTTTGTGAAAGGCATGATATTTAATTTAAGAGTTTAGTATTATGCCTTTAGTGAAGTATCCCTTTTAAGAATAGTAATTGGATTAATACCACAATATGAGTTATTATGTATTTATCATGCTATTAGAGCTTAAGTTATTTAGATCGATTAAGTCCCTTATCTAGCTAAATTAATTAGTGGTAATCGTAAATTAATTTCATGAAATTGTGTAAAATAATGATTTTGCATAGAAGTTCATATTTTTATAAGTAAGCTATATGAGTTGGACATATTTATAAAAATATACCTAAAACCCAAATTAAAGAGCATACCTATTTCTAATTAGACCAGAATTAGCAATTTAGGCCTTATATATGTATAACACATAAAAAAAATGCATAGATTTTACATTAACCACACACATAAGAGAGAGAGAGAGAGAGATGGGTAGAGAAATTTGGCCAAGCATAGTGAACTAATGCCACTATGTAATTCACCCACTCTTGACCCGAGAAGAAAAAAATCAAAGTAATACAGTAACACTAAACACTTGTTAAGTAAACAAATCAAATTGCTTATCGAGAAGCAAAAAAAAATACAGGGCAACCTCTAGATTTCTTCTAAGCAATCTGGTATGCTACATGAAGTTTCTTGTTACCATTACGAGTACTTGCCCAAACATTATCTTTGATGCTCTTATGAATATCATCCTCACTGTATAACTTAATAATGAAAATTTTGAAATCAGCATCTTCCACAATGAAATTTAGTTTGTTGTATTGTTGTCGATCTAGAATAACAATTTTCTTATCCTTCTCCTTGTCATTAGTGTCGGCAGGTTTTGCCCCTTTACTGCCAGTGAGGTCGGTGCAAAATCATTTTGGTTCTTGGAATCCTTAGCTCTAGGCTCTCTATTCAGTTCAGTCAAACCATCTATGTTCTCATTATCATATATCCATGGTAGCAACCATTTCGACCCTTAGGCTTATACTTGCCATCGACCATGAGCCACGCACGTCCATTTATTTGTGAATCATATTCCCCAAAGCCCATACTGTTAGACATTAAATAGGATTGAAATAAATTCAATACAATCCTAAGTATCTATCATGCCAAACAGTTAAGTCATAGGATTTGATGCTACCTGTGTCCATGATGAAAACTAGATGAAGACTACATAACGATGCTAAAGTTGGAAGCGAATAATATGGGTCTAAGTCCAAGGGTTAGGATCTTCTATTGCCAAAAGCTATAGATGCACTCTAATGGATGTCTTGTAAGGGATGGTGGCTTACACAGAAAGAGCATACCTGAAATATTTGGCATAGGAACCATAATCCTAAACTAAACTATAAGTAGTATCCAGTTAGGATATTCATTAGCCCAAATTAAGTAGATTAACCGGATATCCATATTATGAATCTAAACCCAATTAGTTATCTTGATCCATCGTCATTAAATTACTTTATTAGTATCTATTTAAAATAATAGAGCCCAGTATAATTACTAAACATATATGACCCATAAATTACAGGAAATATAATTTCCTAGCAAGTTTGATCTGTTTGCATTGCCATACTGACCATAGAGTTTATTTGGGTACATTTTGTTAATGAAACCGTGGCTCATGGCAAACAATGGTCTAAGGTAGTGCAAGTCATGTGCAACATATAACATGACGTGTGTGAACATGTGGGCAGCTATAATAACAATAGTAAAAAGGACAGTCGTAATAGCAATAGTGAAAATGGTAGCCGTAATAATAATAGTAAAAAAGGACAGCCGTAATAGCAATAATAAAAGGTGGTGTTCTCCCTACATTTTAAGGTTTATAATAGAGGCTTCATTTCTTATTCTTTTCATCCCAAAACTTAGAAGCATTTCAAGTCTTCTCTTTTAATTAATTCCTTTATGATCTTTTTGTTTCTCCTATCAAAGATAGTAGAGTTTCCTTGTAAAAGAAGAAGTTTCAAAGAGTGGCGGTATAAAGTGTGAATGAGAGAATACTTGTGAGAAAGTGCTTAGGTGTATTGGGGTCATTGGGTAGAAAAAAAGGAAATCTATATAATTGTATAATTTTTTTATATAATGAAATTCTTTTCTGAGAGATAATAGTTTTTGTTTCCTAATTTAGGAGTTTTTCACTTAAATTCTAGTATTGTGAGATTGGTTTCTATTCCCTCTTATTATTTCTCTATTATTCTGATATTTCTTTGAAGTGAGATCATAGGAGCAGTGAATCTAGGTCGGTTAGATTCCTAATAAGTAGTATCATAGCGAGGTTCTTCGTTGCATTATAACTTAGTGTTAGTCTAGAAAATTCTGTGTAAAGAGGCTGTGTTCAAGTGGGAGCACTCGTATCCTTTAATCCTTCTTAAAAATTTTCTTTGCGGGTTTTCAAGTTAGAAGTACAAAACGAGATGTTAAGAAAAAGATTTCAAATCCACTATGAGCGATGAAGACTGAGATGATCAGGATGAGAGAGCTGCAACTGTGATACGTATGCATCTGGCCAAAAATATTCCTATAAATGTACTTGGAATAACGATGACCAAAGATTTATGGAGAAAGCTTGAAGAATTATATCAAGTAAAAGGTATCTTAAATCGAGTGTATTTGAAGGAGCAATTTCATACATATGAATGAAGATATAAAAATTTCTGATCTAAGTGTCTTGAATAGTATCGTTTATGAACTAAAGGCTATTAGAGTGAAGATTGAAGATGAAGATAAGGCATTATAATTCATCTATTCTTTTCCACTTTTTTTTGAGTATATGAAACCTATTTTGATGCATGGGAAGGACACTATAGTTTTTTCTGAAGTCACAAGTAAACTTTTGTCTGAAGAAAGAAGACTGATAGATGGTGGAAATAATGTTCCATCTGACGACTCAATATTGACAGTTGACACTAGGAAAAAAAACTCAATGAAAAAGAATATAATATATTGGGGTTATGGACAATCTGGGTACCTGGAAAAAAATTGTCAAAAAGGTAGAGCGGGTTCGACTAAAAGCTCCAAATCTAGTGATGCTGCTAATATTGTCTCCTATAATGGAGATGATAATCTTGTCCTTTGATCATGATATATGCATCCTCATGGCATGCCACTTATTTCTAAAGATGTCGTGAAAGAGGATGTGTCACAATTAACGGTTGTAAGTTTGCACACATGCATTAGTTTGGAGTTGATGAAAGGCATGTGCTGAATGATATCGATGGCTGATAGATTCCCAAAAAAGCCAAACGTCAGATTCAGTACCATAGTTATCAGCAAGATTTTTTCGATATGAGCTGAGATGAAAATCTTCAAATTCGTCAATACTAAGTGGTATACTCATATAGTGGAGTATAATTGCGAGTAAAGATAATGATAGTAACGTAAGCTATGAGATGAGACATATGTGAACACGTTATTGAAATCAAGTCTTCAAGTGGAGATTATTAATGTGTGTGAATATGTGAGTAGCCGTAATAACAATAGTAAAAATGACAACCGTAATAGCAATAGTGAACAGGGCAGCCGTAATAGTAATAGTCTAAAAGGACAGTCGTAATAGCAATAGTAAAAAGTGGTGTTCTCACTACCTTTCAAGGTCCATAAAGATAATAGAGTTTCTTTGTGAAAGAGGAGGTTTCAAAGAGTGGCAGTGTAAGGTATGAATAAGAAAATACTTGTGAGAAAATGCTTGGATATATTGGGGTCATTTGACAGAAAAGATGAAAATCTAAATGATTGTAGAATCTTTTCAAATAGTGAAATTCTTTTCTGAGAGACAATGGTTTTTCTCTTGATTTAGGAGTTTTCCACTTAAATTCTTGTGTTGTGAGATTGATTTCTATTCCCTGTTATTATTTATCTATTATTCTAACATTTTTTTGAAATGAGATCTTAGAAGCGATGAATCTGAGTCGGTCAGATTCCCAACATAATATACAATTGAGCTATAAAAATAATAATAATAAAAAAGCATGCCCATACTTGTTTAACAAAACTCATCTCAAAGACTAAATTAACATGATAATTGAAAAAAAAAAACGTTCCAACGTAAAATACCATGAATTGCAAATTTGGACGAGGAAAAAAATTAAAAAATAGTAAATTGGGAAAAAGAAAAAAATGAAAAGAAAATAAAAGGAAGAAGAGAACGTCCAAAATAGAGCTATTAAGAATTGAACTCTCACCACAGCATTAGATAAGATACATAACCAATAAGCGGAGTTTGCCAAGTGTTAATCATCCAATGCGTTAAATTGTAGCCTTTGTCAAAAAAAGAAAAAGAAATTGCTTATTTACTAAAATGCTACTATATGTTCTAGATCCAAAATATTTAAAAAAATATTATCAAAGGACATATAAAATTTTAATTTTTTTTAAAGTCGTATTTTGGTATTATTTTTTAAAGACAGGTAAAATGTCCAAAACCTAATTAGATATACTAAAAAGAAAATCATCACACAAAGGATTCATTTGCAATTCATTGATCAAAACTCTTGATCTATTATAATTTACGCTACGAATTGAAAAATAGAGAATTTGTTACAATCAAATATTAGCTAGGAAGTTGAGGCCTGTTAATTAGAGTTGCTTCTCAAGATCCTTTATCATCGTGGGACCTACGTGGAGCCACTACTATGATAGAGAGACTTAATTGCTTGTATTGTTCTTAGCAAATACTCGTAGGAAGTCTTTTGATTATCAACAAATAATTGAGGGAGCAATCTAATCATCTCAGCAAATAGTAATACTTTTTTATTATTTACTTTAGTTAAAAGTTCTTACGAATAAAAGCTACTAATTTCGATCATACACAAGTACTATAGAACTACATTAATAAATTTATCTACCGTCTAGTTTGCAATTTGCAGCATTTTTCACGCCAACAAGTCTCTTGTACACTAGTAATTTTCAGTTTATTCGATTGCGTCCAAAATATGCATCCAACGAGGCACAACAATAGTCAACAAGCAAATCTAGTCCGGTGACACTAAAAATGTAAGCCAAAATCATTCAAATAGCTTTACCTTGTTCTTGGTGGACAAATGGAATGGCTCAAATACAAGGGGAAATGGGGTGTCCAAACCACATATTTTGGCTACGGGTGCTTTTAACTGAAAAGACTCGTAATATTCAGTGACGTTCAACATTTAAATGTCCCTTGGCCAATGAAAATAAGCATATCATTATCATACCTACACTTTCGTAGTAAAATAATATAGGGGGCTTCGTCCAGAAATCGAGGCCTATGAACTGAAAAATTGAAACATACCGGACGAGCTAAAATTTTTGAGAAATTCTAAATTTATTTAGAAAAATATTATTTTTAAACTGCATTTAGAAAAAATATAATTGTCTCAAAATTGGTAATTTTAAAGATATTTTAGGTAACTAATTAAATTACTATTCGAAGAATTATTTGAGATAACCAATCTGATTATCTCAAAATAATAAAGTAATATTTTTTTAAAATCTTTTTTTTTTAAATAGTTCTTGGATTTCAAAATAATTAAAAAATCAGGAATTTTTCTTATTTTTTTTCCCAAAAAAATATTAGCATAAAAAATCTAGTTTCCTCTTGAAATCTCGGCTTCTTTTATAGATAGCATTTCCAGAATACAAAATCCGTTCTATAACAGTTATCATTAGAGAAAACTGACAAACAAGTACTTCAAAAAATCTACTAGCATCTTCAAAAAATGCTACTGAACCTAACTTATCTATTGATTTAGGGCTTAAAGCAAAATGAATGGATTTTGTACTTTTTGAGTAAGTATTTATTTTTCAAATGGTATAACAAAATGATAATAATGGGTATATCAATAAATATACTAAGTACAAAATAAGATGTACCCCAATATATAAAATAATACTATGAATACATATAGTTAAAGTTGGTATAATAGAAGTAGTTTTACTCAAGTGCAAAAATAAATATATTCGGTCATTTAGTTATTAAAAAAGAAAGGAAAAAAAAACCAGATATTTAATAAAATGGTGTAAAACAAGGACACTCGCGCTAATTTCTCTTGAAAATTTTTGAGTCAAGTTGGGCTGTTATATTAGTATTTAATTAAAGCTCATAATTCTTTTTCATATTTATCGAAGTTACGTGACATTTTCTATTAAGATGTCATGAAAGAACGCAGGTTTAACCTTCAAATAAGTACGAACGTATTAAATACTAAGCACCTCTATCTTGGTGGGTCCCACTGTGGGCCCCTTATAATGGAGGGTCTTAATAAATAGAGTTCAACTATATCATAAAAGAAGCAGAGGAAAAAAGCAAAAACTTAACTTCCATACTCCTCACTAAGAGAGTGAATTATGAGGTGTTAGCTAATATTCTACAAGGGAAACATATGCTTTTATAATAATCTATACTTTCTGTTACATTATCCCACCTGGTAGTTGACGTAAAAGCCATGTTTTACTCGAGAAAATATGGTAAAAGAAAAAGAACAAAAAAGAAATGTATAATCTATTCGTTTCACATACACACAACAAAACCTATACCTACTTCAAAAATTACTTGGAGAAGAAGAAACTCATTGGAAACAGATCAGTAGCCATGTCAATTAGTACATTGTATCTTCTTTCGTTTTAACTTCAGTAACTGGAACCTGAGCAGTGATAATAGTTACTGTATTTTTTTCATCAGAAACTTCACCAGTGAATTGCAGAGGCTCCAATGAATCGACTATGTCTCTCATCAGAGGCCTCGCCTTTGGGTTCCGGTTCAAGCAATGATAAGCTAGCATGGCTGCCTTGTGAACTCCTTTGATGGGATAATCTCCTTCTAGTCTTGGATCAATGATATTGAGTAATTTCTTCTTCTCTTTAAGCAAGGGAATAGCCCAATCTGTGAGGTTTTGTTCCCGAGCTGGCCGTGACTTGTCTAATGACTTTCTTCCTGTCAAAAGTTCAAGAAGAACAACTCCGAAGCTGTAAACATCACTTCTAGAACTTAGATGGCCTGCAGAGAAACAAATAGCTGTGATGTCAGTCCGGAAGCTGACTCAAAATAAAAATGATTTCCCAAAGCCAATTGCAAAGGCTTTGACATATTAAGGTGAAATGATGCATCACTATATGGTTTAATGTCTGTCTAGTTGACAATGTTGGGCTTGGAATATGGCATACCTGTCATGATATACTCTGGTGCAGCATACCCATAGGTTCCCATTATCCTTGTAGAAACATGAGATTTGTCACCCTCTGGTCCATCTTTCGCAAGGCCAAAGTCAGAGAGCTTTGCATTGTACTCCTGTTTCAGGAATCCAATTTAAATGGAAATAAGTAAACAAGAAGTCAAGGACACCATATTGAATTGATTTGATCATATCATTTCATGATCCATTATATTTTAGTACAAGTTCGCTAACTTATTAAAACTTCTGATTAAAATGGAGAACCGAGTAAAGACTTATGTAACTTATATTGCAGTTGGCATTTGCCACAACAGGAAATTTAGTCCCTGCCACTCAAATTTCTATTGGTTAACATCCATTTTGTGCTTTGTTGATTTAGTACACAGAACAAATAAACCGGACTCTTATTTTCTCTTATCATGCAGGTTAAAGGACCAGCTAAGGGCTAGCTATAAGGCCTATGTACTCTGGCCTGGTAAGTGTTCTTTGCACATATAAGTTGTAAGTTCCCCCATACAGTCTCATCAAAAAATAAATGCTTTTTACAAGAATGAACCAATCTACGCAAACCAGTGGGTTGTCATTTTTCAGGAAAAGAAAGAGATATGAACCTGGTCCAGCAGAATATTAGATGTCTTAAAATCACGATAGATTACAGGCTTCTCAGCATCATGAAGAAAGGCAAGTCCTTTTGCAGCACCAAATGCTATCTTCATTCTTATGGACCATGGCAAAGGAAGCAATACTCCTGCAAAAGTGGATAAGAGATGTGTGTTAAACAGATCGAAAATCTTAAAACATGGACTGTGCAAACACTAGTAAATTTTTAATGCAAAACCTTTCGAAGTTCTTAAGATTTCAGGAAACAACCAATCTTTGTTTTAGATTCTACTTAATCTCTCAGTTTCTGTCTTATAAAATGTTTAGAAAGTCCTCTTGATGCTTTTTCTGGGACCAAAGAATATATGTTCCAAACTAGTCTCACATCTAGTCAAAACTTGAAAAAAATATCATGAGGAACAACTCCTTCAGCAACTTTTGCATCTACCTTCTGGCTTTTAACTTTACCTTTTTATCTGAAAATGGTATCCAATTCAAACTGCTAGACTTCATTCCACTAATTCTCGTTTCATAAATGCATGGCAACCCTATTACGTAAGAAAATCAATTTCTTATGATGGTAATCCCATATCATGCAGTATAATTAAGTATCTTGTTGTTTGGATAAAGTCAGGTGCTAATGTAGAAAGGAAGATAAAATGCTTAGAATTGTTCAGCTAGTAAATTGTAAATTATTGCATTGATTATAATGGTTTGGATCCCTAGATTGATAGGAAAGGGAATTCACAAACTACTTACTTGAAAACAAATTGTTCTCCACGCTACCACGAGCCATGTACTCATATATCAGTACCCGGTGTTCATCTTCACAGCAATAACCAATCAGTTTTACCAAATTTGGATGAGAGAGCTGCCCCAAAAATATAACCTCTGCCTAGAAACACACAAACCTCTTAGTGTATCTAATACAATTTACAAGCTTATATATGAAGAAAATAAGTTATACATTTGGCATTCTTAACGTTTTTAACATTTTCATTGACCTTCTCTTATGGACTGAAAGATGAAAACAAAATGTTACCAGCCATTCTCTGTGTCCTTGATGACTGTTATCACCATCGTGAACCTTTACAGCTGCTGGAAGATGTGGAAGCCCCTCTCTTAAGTCATCATTTATGAAGCCTTTGTAAACACTTCCAAAACCTCCACCACCCAACATGTTATCTGGCCTAAAATTTTCGGTCATTATCTTTAGTTCTTTGAATGTGAATGCAATCAACGGATTCGCTGCAGAATCACGGCGTAAGCTCTCAACTTCTTCAGGATTTGATGGTAACTTGCTATCATCTTTCCTAGTTTTAACTGAGGGGCTCTGGTCTTTTGGAGTCTCTGGAAAGTAATATGAATGAACAAAAAGCACACATCATACCAGCCAGCTATATCGAACAATTTCACTCCTTTTCTTACTATTAAGTACAAAAAGAAAAATCTAAGAAGAAACGAAGATAAAAATTTATGGTCATTCTCATTAAGAAACGGTTGCAGTAACAAGTAAGCCTAACGAATTTCTGAAATTGGCATAAAATTACGAGTACTGCTAGACACACAAGATTTACTCAAATAGTTATGTTCCCCCTCCCGTAAGAGTAAAATAAATAATTAAATAAATGTTGTGGCATGCTTTCTAGTTTTTAACTATTCATGTAAATGTGATGTGTGGTAATACTTTGACATAACATGGGTGGTTAAAAGCATGTCACGTAATGGGTGTAACGTTTTAGCATGTCATGTCGTATGATTACTCTTTTAATCGTTAATAAATAATAACCAAGTTTAGCATCATCTAGTTACACGATAAGTATATACCACTTTGCTGATACTAAAATCTCAAACCAAAGTTACTAAAAAGACTTTAAAGCTATTAGTTCAGAGCAACAAAAATATCATAGCGATTTCTAAATGGAGGGTCCATTTGAAATTCCTAAGATATTTTATTCTTAGGAAAGAATTATATAATAAGCTAAAAAGAAAGAAAAGACAAGGGTAGAAATCAGCCATATGAACTGTGAATAAGCAAAACGGTCAAAAAGTAGATAACTCAAATTTCTTAGGATAACTTGAGAAAAAGCAGAAAGTTTTAAACGTAGAAAGGAAAGGACGATGTTGACTTTTGAGCAAAGATTATAATATATAGTGTGCTTTTTAATAGAAAATGGAAAATAATGGTTAGATAAGAATCAGCGCACTACTATGAGGAGTACCCACTTCGCACATGAGAAAAGTAAATGGACCACTTCATCATGAGTGGTCGCAAGTTCAAAATCTTTCTTCATTTTTGTCCTCCTTTGCTTACACAGTAATAGGAGATTCTAAAGTAATATTCTAAGAACATATTAAACTTAAATAAATGCAAAAAAACAAAAACAAAATAAATAATTAAGATAACCCTTTTAGCTTTAGCTTTGATTTTTGTTATTACCAATACTTATTTACTGGAAAAACTATGATTATGTGGCCTCAAATTTCATTAAAAGGAACACTTCTAAAACTATGAATTATATTAAGGAGCTAAAAAAAGCTCCGAGGAAAACAGAGCAAGTTCACTTTGAATAATCCAAGTCTAAACTCAATCAACTGAGAATAAATAAAAAAAAAATTGAGGAAAAAAAACCAAACCCATGTCTAAAATCCAACGTTGTAAGGAACCCATTAACAGAAAGCAAAGCTTTTTCATGAAAAGTTACAAAAGATTTGCATGAACACCAACCTGACTTTGCATTGGATGATACTCTGTAAATCGAAGGTTCCCTTCTGCAACAGCAATTCCCCATTGTTCCAAAGACTCGGAAACGCAAAACTTGTAAGAACCCAAGTCCTTGTTTAGAAGCCACTCATAACTGTACGGAAGAAAGAGCCCAAAACCGGCGTGAAAAGAAGAGAACGGAAGAACAACTTCCCATGAAGTAAAACACTCTGGTGTTTGGGCTTTTATCTGAAATGGGTTTTGGTGTGAATGGAGAAAACTACTACTGTTGCTTGGGTGGGCACAAATGGTGTTGAATGAGAGGAGAAGGAGGAGGAGGTGGAGGAGAAAGGAGGAGTAAGAGAGAATTGTTTGATAGGTAATGATGGGTTTGGTTTGGGGGGAAGATGAGGTGGGCAAATGGCTCTTCGGCCATGGCGGAAGAAGTGGGGCCCACAAGAGTCCAGAAAACTTTTCTTTTTTTAAAATATATATATATATATATATATATATGTATACACGTGTGTGTGTTTGTTTTGTTTGGTTTCAAAAATGGCTCTGTGGGCTTTCATTTTCTCTCTTTGTTAGTGCGCATAGAAGGTGCATACCATTTTCAATCCTCCACCAATACTTTCTCTCTTGGTTTAGGGGCTGCGTCAATCTATGTTTTGGAGTAACCAATTGTTGGAAGCTTGCCACCAACCTCACCCAACATTTTATTTGTATTAAAACCTTAGTTTATATTGCTAATACCAATATTAATATACCACCAAATCTTATTTAAAATAAATATCATATATAATATCAAAATAAAAATAATTCGGTACTTCTGTTGGCATGCAGTGTTAGCTAACTGCACTTATTATTAACTGTTAAATAATGCTACGGGAAGATGTATATCAATCCTGTCCTTTATTAGCTAGATTTAGATTATATAATTTTTGTAAGTTTGTATATTGTTCGATTAGGATATCATTATGCTTAGTATACCATATTATTCTCATAAAGGTAGGTTGTCTTCACCCATGTCTAGTATTGGTATAGCAAACAAAATTATTCCACTTCATGTATATTTATCATTCAATTAATATAGACTTGCGGAGGGTTTTAAGTGGTCTTCAGAAGAGAAAAAAAAACAGATGGGAGTATGAAGTGTCATGGGAATTCAAGAAAAATGCCGACTTAAGAAACAAAAACTAGAGCCTCCTTGTCGGTGTAGTGTATACACGGCTGCCACCTTATATTTTTAAATAATTAAAAAAAAAAAAGAAGAAAAGACTTTACTCTTACTTAAACAATCATAGTATGTGTTTTAGGACACCCCTTTAGCACCAATGCACCTTTCATGTTATTAACGTGTCAAAATACTAGCTATTCCAAAATTTATATTAAATTTTTAATACTAATACTATGACTTAATATTATTTAATAGATAAATATAATTAATTTATTTATGTTAAATTTTAATATACTAATTTAATAATATAAACTCATATATTAATGTGTTAGTGTTAAAAATTTGATAATAATAATTTTGGTACACCTAACTCATCCGTATAAAAATATTTATAATTATATAGATCATAAATGATAATAGCGTCCTATATGCATAAAACTATTTTCAACTCTGACAGTCAGTGTAACATTTGATAATAGTTTTCAACTTACTATGTACCGGATCTATGAAATCATCAACCAATAACAAGTAAATTATTGAGAGATGAATACTTACAAATCATGATGAAAAATCACCTTTATCTATCTCTAGATGATACGAGACTGTAAGGCTTACTCTTGACATATGCTTCAAGAAATTTTAATTGTCACAAACATATTTTTACGTTCTCATTGGCCACACTTTCGATCTCATTGGCCACATTTTCGATTGGGTAGTTTTGATACCCTTTGTAATACACATCTATGTTGATATATGTGTTGGAAAAATGGTTTGGAAAACCATCGTAAATAATCATTTTTTGAGGTATGAAAATACTTAAAAAAGAACATAAATGAATGAGAAATTAAAACCCAAAGTGAGAATATTTTAGAATTGGATTTGTAACAGATTAGAGTTACAAAATTTATTTTGGACCATTATTTAGCCTCATAAAGCTGAGATAACAGCCAAAAATATTTTTAGTTGTTATTTTGCAAACGCCAAACGGTTTTCAACTATATTTATGGATTGTTATGTTGTAACAGAAAAACGTTTTTAGCCATATTAATTGGATGTTAATGACTTGGTTCCCTATGAACATTATAAAAGGAGACATTCTCCTTCACTTTTACACACACTAGAAAAAAAATATTTCTTAGCTTATTCCTCTCTTTTATATTCTCTCTGTGGCAGTTAAAAAATAGTTAGTTAGTAGTTGGAAAGTTTGAATTCTATCTTTTCGGTGTGATCGAGCTCTTTTGAGTTCTGGTGATAGAGTTTGGACATTGCTCAATTCGTTATAAGTAGTAAGTTGGTGCGACATTGCTATTCGTTAACCGTTTTATCCTGAGAAACAGACGCTATTGGCATTCTTCTAAGCACCTCAGTGAGGAGGCATAATTGTTTTAAGGAAATTGTGTGAAACACAAGACTCGGTTTGGTTTCCCTAAATTCTTTTGTTATTTTGGTCATTATAATCATGATTATTATTATAGTAAATTAATTGTGATTATTTTTGTTTCGTTATCATCAAAAAATACCATTAATGGCCATGAGGGAGCTTTAATTTCCAACACCATTTTGGACTGTTTTAAGCCACGTGCTTGTGCTCGTTGAATTCATATCGTCGAGAAGAACCTCAAGGTATATATTTTATGATCCCATTTTGTTCGGTTTGATAGTTGCCATTTTTAGGTATTTTGAGTTTTGAATTTTAGTTTTCGATCCGATCATTAGATTTCGTTTTTTTTGTCATTTTTGGAATGTACTTAGAAAATGGAGAAGTTTGATAAATATATCGATTATATTTGGTGATCAGCACAAAAAGCAATATCTAACGACATAGATTATGTCTAGTTTTGTGTGCCACTAATCCAATGTTAGCTCGGATCTGATTTAGTCAAGTTATATGTCTAACTTAGCTATCTTGGAGATAAAGAATTCAATAGAAAAGTCCACTAATTGATTTGAAGCTCCGTTGAGAAGTTGATTTTTTCGAAGTAAGTGATCGAGGGCGTGGAATTGATTCTCAACCCTTCGAACGATCGTCCAATTGGCACCTTGAGTATCCAATAGTATAGTATCGTTATTCTAGTGAGGTAGGGATTCAGTTACCTCTCTTTTATATTGTTTTTGAATAAAACTTATTTTCTGTAATATATGAGAACAAATGTGATCTTAAAACTTTTAAATATTTGTGATAGAATTGAATGGTATGATTTATATATGTGATCTTAGAACTTTTAAATATCTGTGATAGAATTGAATTGTATGATTTATTTATTGGATTGCTTTGGGATTTTTCTGAGTGTAGGTTACATTTGAAGTATGTTAAAATAGGGTCATTATACTGTCAATTTTTCTACAAAATTTAATTAATCATTTTATTAAAATTCAGAGCATCCTTTCAACTTAAATTACTGTATAGTTGTTTTTTTCATATCAGTTCAGAGTACACGTATCATACGATTACACATGAGTACCAGGTTAGCATTATGTAGTTTTTACAGTGTGGCATTGTGGCTTTACCGACGGTGCAGATTCGTGAACCTGCGAGGGATATTTCTTCTGATTACCTCCCCATTTGGCAAGTGTAGGTAATGCGATTGCTCCTCTAAATTTGGTAGGTGATACATAGGTGTCCCCTCTGGTTATGGGCTAGGTATCAAGTAGGCTGTATGAAACACACAGTGCTAACACCCTGGTTTCCATTGATGAGAGGTGGTAAACTCATGGGTATGAGTGAATTTGTGTCATGTGTTTGTGAACTGATTGATTTTCAGATATCATGTTTTCTATAGATCTATATATACATGTATATGCATACAAACTATTAGTTTTGGATAATATATTTTTCTACCTATATATATAGTTATATGCATATACATATATAGATTATCAGCTTTGAAAATGAATATGTATAAGTATATACCTATGGTTTTTGCAAAAAAAAATTATTTTGGATTGAACTTACCATGCAAGGGCTTTCCATCACTAAAAAGATTTTTAAATGAGGTAACAACTTTCCAACTAAGCTTTCGAGCTCACTTCCTTATATTTTTCCTTCTTTTTATGTGATTGTTCATTCGAGTCAGTTGTCTCGATGGTCAGACAATTTGCTTAGCTCATGTTTATGGTCTTATTCCTATTCCTCTTCAGTTTGTCCTTATACCTCGTCCTATTTTTTTTATTTATAACTGCTTAGCCAAGTTTATGATTTATGCTAAGTGAATATATAAGGATGTGTTTTTTACTATATGAGGATTTGGTTTATAAACGAGACATCATGGTTTTTAAGGAGCATATTTTAAAATTTTTAAGTACTTTAAATTTTGACAAAATTTGTAAGTTAAATTTTAGACATCCGGGTTAAAGATCTAAAAAATCTATTAAATCAACATTGTATTTCTATTAAACCAAGATTTGTATAACTTAATTATATTTTTTTGAAATTAAATCGGTATATTTATTTTTATAAATTAAACTAAATATAGATTCTCTTTTTAGATAAAATTCTTAATAATTTGAAGACTAAAATGAAAAATCCAAACATTTGTACTCTTCTGAATTTTGTAAATTCTTTATTTATCCTTCTCTACCTTCAAAATCATCAAAATCATGGTATTGGATTTTGGATCATCACATTCATTCTAGTTTTGATAACTTTTTAATTTATATTAAATTCAACTGGTACTGTCATATTTTATGTGTGTGTGGTCTTCTACTCGCATACAAATTTTCAACTCAATGTCGCGTTTGATGATAGCTTTCTAATTCTACTTTTGACTAATGCTGACCTTTAAAGAAAAAAGAAAAAGAAATATGACTAATAATAGGTTTTTGAAAAACCAAATGAATCAATAAATAAACAAATTGAATACTGGTATTGCGGATAGATATTGTTCATCTTATAAAGCAACCAAGTCTGTTCAAAGTGAGACCGTCAAAGATTCTAATTAAAATGGACCGGTCTATAGCGTTTCATTTCTCAATTGGGACGTCTCTTGTTTCTTTGTTTGTTGTTTGTTTTCTAATTTGGACAAATAAAAAAAAAAAAATTAACGAGAAAAACCAAAACAAATATACACAAACTAAGCCAGCTGCCAAACAGGCCCTGCAAACTGACAGGGTGCCACAAACATAATCCAGTCTGAAGCCCCATAATGTTTGGAAACTAATGAAAAATTAAAGCACCCCCATCAAAATACCCACCTACATACTCAGAAATTCATGAAAACGATATTAAAACTAAAAATAAATTAAAGCTTTTTAAAAAAAAAAAAAAAAAAAAAGTGAAAATTATTGATAGTAGAATAATAAAAATTAATTTTGTCTGACAAAATTAAAATCAAAGGAAGTGCAAAGACATATTGATAGTAGAATCTTTACAATTATTCATCAGGATGTACCGAATGAAAATAGACCGTGCTTCTAGACAATTAAATATACATATAGATCAATTTGTATATTTAATTCTAAAAATAAATAGTCAATTAGAAATTAAAAAAAAAACTACAACTAGTTATTCATATTCTACCATTTTTGGGTAAATTATGACAGTTATATATTGTTCGATTAATTCTAATACGATTTTAACTTCGATTTTCGAAAAACGTCCCCGTGTTAATTTCTACACTTCAAGTTCTATTGTGCTTGTTATATGGTCAATATATACATGAGACTGCGTACTCTTACATTTTAAACAATTTCATCAAATAAACCATTTGATGTGGTCCGATCAGTTTGAAAGCTACGTCCAGCTAGTGCTCAACAATAGTTTTCCGGGGCACCATATGTATCACACAACATAATCTCTTGGGGCTATATATCTTCAAGAATATTCTCTTCCTCCAAACATATTATATGACTATGAAAATAAAATATTATGCCTTAAAGAGAGTAAAGATGCATATGTATTGTTAGGTATTTTAGTGTTGCCAGATCTATGTAATTTGGGCCAAATCAAACAGTCGCTCGTAGAACAATCCTTTATGTTATAACAAATTATCATGTGTTGTAACAGATACGTATTGATTTTATAAGTTTTCTTTAGGATTGGGTAGAATTTGGATTATGAAAGATTGAAAATGTATGAAGGATTCATACAACTCAGGAGTGTTTTCAAAAGAAGATAAGAATAAGAAGTTTGAAAAACTTAGAGAAAAAATAAAGATTTATCCTTAAATTACGCATAGCTATTTTTGTACATCAGTTCAGAGTACACTTGTCATAGGATCATATATGAGTTTCAAGTTAGTATTATATGATTTTTATAGTACGGCGATACGCCTCCACCGATGGTGCAGAGTTTGTGAATCCATACGTGATATTTCTTCTGATTACCTCCTTATTTAGCAAATATAGGCAATACAGTTGTCCCTCTAGGTTAGGTAGGCGACACGTAGGTGTCCCCTCTGGTTATGAGCTAGGTGTCATGCAGAATATATGGCACACATAGTGCCAATATCCTAGTTTCTATTGATGAGAGATAGTGAATTCATGGGTATTGGTGGATTTGTGACATGCGTTTGTAGACTGATTGATTTTCAGATATCATGCGTTTTGTATATCTATATATATGTATATACATGCAGACTATCAGTTTTTGATTTTATATATATATATATGCACATATAGTTTTGTAAATGTGTTTTGGATTAAACTCACCATGCAGGAGCTTTCTATTACTAAAAATATTTTTAAATGAGATAAAAGTTTCTCTATTGAGCTTTTGAGCTTACCCCTCCTATTTTCCTCCCTTTTAGGTGATCGTTCATTCGAGTTAGTTGTCCCATTAGCTAGACAAGTCGTGAGTTCATTTTTGGTTGGTACCTTTTTCTTGTCTCACTCTTTCTTTATGTCTAACTATTTAGCTAAATTCATTGATTCCACTAAGTAAATGTATAAGGATATATTTACTATTATTTGAGAGTTTGGTGTATAAATTGGACACAATTGTTCCTAAGGAGCTTATTTTGAAAATTTTAAGTATTTAAATTTTTAACAAACTTTATAAGTTAAATTTTATACATTCGGATTCAAGATTTAAAAAATCTATTTAATCAACATTATTATTTTATTAAACCAAGTTTTTGTACAACTTAATTATGATTTCTTGAATCTTAATTGGTGTTTCCTTTCTAATATACTAAATTAAATATGGACCCTATTTTTTTATATGGAATTTTTATGATTTGAAAACTAAAATGAAAAATTCAAATATTTGATTTCTTCTGAATTTTTGCAAATTCTTTATTTATCTTTACTTACACTCAAAATTACTAAAAATCACTACCTTGAATTTTCGGTCGTAATAATTGTTATCCGTTGACGTAGGTCCGCAAGTAATTAATCTACGACGTAAGACTTCCTAAGTGTCGGCAAGTAATTATTAAATTCTGTGTTCAATTTTACCATTAATTTATACATTGGATTGTGAAGACTAATGAAATCTATGTTGATTTCTTAAATTAAAGGGAAATAAAGTAATTGCTTTGCCGCTTTAGTTTAGGTTGAAGATATCGGACATATAGATATTATTCATAAAAAAATTAAGGGAAAAAGATTTCTAATACTACCTTTTGATAAATAATATCAAGAATACTATGTTTAAATTTTTTACTTATTTTTGTACTACTTTTTTTTAGAAAAATAACAAATTCTAAGAAAGACCAAATAACATTTTAGAATTTTCATATTTTCTTGTTTCCTTTTGCTGCTAGCCTACTTGTAGCTGATTACTCTTAAAACTAATTACTAATTTATTATTAGAAATCATAAACTAATTGATTTTTAGAAACTAGAAACTAAATTGGTTACTAAAAACCAACAACCATATTGGTTTCCACCATAAATATCATAATTATTTAGTTAATAAAAATTGAAAAATAAATTAGTTTCTATCATAAATAATATTTGATTAATTTAATTATTGATTACTAGAAACCAGTTTGATTATTGGAAACTAGTTGCTAGGA
Source organism: Parasponia andersonii (assembly GCA_002914805.1). Lineage (NCBI taxonomy): Eukaryota > Viridiplantae > Streptophyta > Magnoliopsida > Rosales > Cannabaceae > Trema > Trema andersonii. Next base: position 807,317 of record JXTB01000098.1, read on the forward strand.
TCCGAAATCTATTATATATTTTTGTTGCTTTTATTTCAAAAATATATTTACTTAATTTAAGAACTTGATCATATTTTTCAACGTCTTTGTTCAATGTCTACCTAATTCTTGCTACAAGATATTCTGCAAAAAGAAATCACAACAGGTTTCAGAAAACTTTCATTATTTTCTGTAATTTGAAAAAGAAACCATGATGGTTTCTAGATAACTTTCGTGACTTCTTATGATTTACTTAACTACAAGGTATTTTGCTAAAAGGAAGTCATAATAGTTTCCAAGAAACCCTTATGGTTTCTTGTGATTTATTTAGCTATAGGATATTCTGCAAAAAGAAAACCACAATGGTTTCCTGAAAATATTCGTGATTTTATATGATTTACTTACGTATAGGACATTCAGCTAAAAGACACCAAATTGGTTTCCGGGACACTTTTATACTTTCATGTTATTTACTTATTTACGAGACTTTCGGCTAAAGAAAATTAAATTGGTTTCTAAGAAACTTTTATAGTTTCATGTAATTTACTTATTTACAAAATATTTTGCTAATCGGAAACTAAATTAAATCAAATTGGTTTCTAGGAATCTTTTGTGGTTTTTCGTTTTAAAAAAAAAAAGATGACTTATTTACTAAAATGCTACTATATTTTTTTAGCTTCTAAAGCATTTTAAAAAATGCCATAAAAAGGTCGTATGAATTTTTATTATTTTTGAAAAGTAATAAATTTGATAATATTTTTTGAAAAATAAGTATAAATGTTTAAAGCCCAAAAATTAATTAACTAAGATAAGCCCAACCAAGCCCAATATGTCCCTCCTCCCTTAATTGGACTAGTCGTGTCTAGGAATTTGACATCAATAATAGTAATTTAGACTAAAATGACTCTTTTATAAGTATTTTGAAAAATAAATGTAATTTAGACTAAAATGACTCTTTTATAAGTATTTTGAAAAATAAATGTCTAGTAATATTTTGTGGTTATTACTTTTAAAAAGATCATAATTATATGGTCACAAATTATGTCATCTTGCTCACAACTTTATAATACTACTAAAAAATTATTTTTTAAAACACTCTTTTGAAAAGTTAATTTTAATCCAATTTACTTATTGTCAGATCCATTTCCTATCTTTTGGGGCTTAATTGCCGAGGTAGTTTACGGGAGAGGGAAAATTTTAGGCATGGGCCAATAAACAAAGGAAAATTAGAGGACACTTTTATAAATAGCAATTTATAGNAATAATCTTTAAAATAAATGCTAGCCTAATTACAGGAGAAAAATAAATTTTTCCGATAACAAAAATTGACAAATCCTGAAATGAATGAGAGAAGAATCAAATATATTGATAGTATTGGCCATTAACTTGAGCATGAATTATAGAATTGAGCTTTTGTTATCAATTATGGAGATCTCTTCACAACCACAACCTACAAGGCCTTGATTACCGTTAACTGCTGCATCTTGGGAAAGGAGAGTGCCAAAAATTGTTGTAATCGAATGAGCCTTTAAAGGACTACTAGAAACTCTAACCTTCCTCTAATAATAAATAAATCATTAGGTGTATTAGGCATAGCTCCCTTGACCCCTAAGTAAGCTCGTCTCTTACTGACACCAAAACACAGCTATCCAAAGAAAGGAAATTTGAGCACTTTAATTACTATTAAGAGCTAGAAATCCTTAATAGATTGTCAAGAATCAAAGGACAACAAAGAGTAGGAAGAAATTGTTGAGAATGTATGCTCTTCAAAGCATATTCTATCATGTAATAAATATTTTCTGGAATTAATAAAATTTGTTAGATAATTTCATTATATCTTTTGCATATGTATGATTGAATAAAAGTTCATTTAATTACATAATATGTATATTTGTGATCATGAGGTAAATTCACAAAAGATATCGATATAAGTTATTTTGTAATTAAATAAAATTGTTTGTAGTTAACAAAATAAAGTTGGGCTTTTTATTTTAATTGTTATAAATTCGTTGAGTAATTTGTGTTAATTACGTATAGATTTACTAATGTAGTTAGATTACATTGAACGAATCAAGTATGAGATTTAATAGACCTCAAATAAATGTCAGATCTATTAAATCTCATTTGGCATTGATAATATTTTATTCTCAATTCTGAGTTAATTATAAGTTTATATTTATTTATACTGCGATATCTGAGTTACTAAAAAGTAAACTCTAATTGAGGAGTTAATATTCTCAGCAACTTGGTGGGACGTATTTATGGATAGTAATACGTATAGATTGATAATATGAAATTTGTATATACATATCCCTTGATAGGATTTTGATACTTGATCATAAGATTCTCTGACCAGAGTGTGTCAAAATACTTGATTAATATCTTGAAAATGATTATTAGAGAAACCCAATAAGAGTCAAGAAATAAAATTAAATTAAATTGATTGGACAGTTGAGATGTTAATTTAATTATGATATGGTATAAAGGATTAAAGTATAGATATCAATGTAGCATAGGCTAATTATTATTAGTATGATAATTTCTGTAAAAATATTATTTAATAGTGGAGTGTAATTCTAATCCTTTAGTGGAATAGATTTGGAGTTTATAATTAGATCAATTAATCCTTTAAGGCTCAATTGAGGGAGCCACTATTTTATGAGCCCAAAGATCCCGAGCTAGCTTGTAAATTCTGTTGTACTGCTACAAGTCTAATTGATGGAAGAGAAATAGTAGTTGGGCCTCACAAGCTTAAGACTACACAAGCTTAGCCCAATAATTGGGCATAGGCGTGTGGCACTATGCTGTGAGGTATAGTGCCAGGTGTGTAGTGCACTCCCATTAAATGGGATTTATAATTTACTACAAGATAGATTATTTGAATTTTGAAAATTCTAAATTATTGTAATAATTAATTTGAAATAAAATTCAAATAGGTAATTTATCAGTAAAAGTCTGTTTGTGTTAGCCAATTTGATTTGGCAACTGTCAGGATAATAGAAATAAATATCTTTTATTTAATTTTTTGACTTAAATTAAGAAATCTGGATAAATAAAAGATAGATTTTTATTTGAATTAATTTTTAATTATCTTAGGAATTAGATATTAATGGAAAGTTTTTTAAAATTTGAAAATATATACATATTTTTTGCAGAGAATCTCTTTAGTGGTACATTGAATCTGGATAGATATTTTTTTATTAGAAAATAACATTAAAAGAAAGATGTCAAGGAATTTTTTGTACAGATAAAAAAAGTTACGTAAAATTTCAGAGTGAGAATTTTTTTCTACATCTAGAGAAAAATAATTTTTCGAGAAAAATAAGAGCATACTATTTTTCTTAAGAGTTTTGAGTGATCATAATTCTTTAGATAGAAAGAAAAATCACGCAGATCAATTAAAAACTAAGTGATAAGAAATTATTCTTATTATTATGTTAGTTTTTAATTTCTTATTTCTGACTTCTAATAATTTCTCTTATAGTGTACAAGGTGACGACGCAACAAGTATGGTATAGAAAACGGGTCATAGTCTAAAAGATTTTAGAATGGGATAACTCGTATCATTCTTCCATTAGCTTCGATAACGATCTACAAAAGGTTAGATATTTTTTCTTCTAATTTTACGAGTACAATCTTGTTGTTTCTATTATGTTATGTGTTTGTGTGATTTTAGGTTTCTATTTTTTTTTTTTTGAAATCTATGACTATCACCTCACATGCTATAATAATAACCAATAAAAACCAACCTCCGGTCCTCCAAAGATGATCTAGTACTCAAGATTATAATATGATCATGAGTTTCAATGCTATGCTTGCAAGGATGATAAAAAGAATCTTAGTGGAATCTTATTGTGCATAATGCGCCATATACAAAACGACCGTAAAAGAAGGCTAAAGCTTCTCTAGTTCTTATTTCCCCATCGAGTAACCTGGCCCTTGGGATGGAATTATTGAAAGTCTCTTTACAAGAAATTGTTTTCATAGAAGAACAAGTCTAAATCACCTTATATGAAGAATAAGGTAAGACAATAATATGCCATATCTACAAATATCTAAATGAGCAAGCTCAAAAGAATGCTCAAGCACCCCAAGAGCCATTAATGTTATTATCTGAAACTCTAGTAGATATAAAGTGTCTTTCAAAAATAAGAGCCATTAATGTTATTATCTGAAACTCTAGTAAATATAAAGTGTCTTTCAAAAATAAGAATGCTCAACCTGTTAATTTGTAGGAGATCATAACCAATTAAGCCAATTATCCCACCGACGCATATATTCTCCTATAATCTATCACGACTGAAAATCAAAAGCCGTAACTTTTAATAATTTTATTTGAAAATATAATAAAATATTAATTTTACAAAATTTAGAAGAAATTAAGTATAGAATAATTTCATTTTGATCCTCAAATCACTATAAATTTCATATATTAAAACTCTTATTAATTTTAATTACTCAATAAAAATACCATTCAAAGTTTAGGAATATTTCCAGCTATCTCGTTTGGAATTATGTTGAGAAATAATAAGCTTTGGTAAATTGGATTCAACTGAAATCTTTAGTTCAATGTCCAAAATAGGTAACATAAAATCACTTGCAATCTCAAGTTCTCAATTTAACATCAAAACTATCCTCATACATCAACTTAGTAAGTTCTCTACTATGGGCTAAATAATTGAACAATGAATGAAAGTTAACAGAGTTTAGACACTCACTAGGGATTAAGAACAGAACTACATATACAAGTTGTACAGCTTATCTATTCATCAAGACGACTACCTCAAATAGTCAAATACCTAAAAGTGGAAGAAGTATAGGGATGAGCATTCACATTCTCACTAGAAATTCAATTACCATTTTGAATGGATGTAATTTTACCAAATTTGTATGGTTAATACTTTTTCAAAATTTATTTATAAACCAAGTTTGTAAAACTATTGGTATCAAGAATAATCTCATATTCAAAACCAAAACCAAATCCACATAAGTATATATATCATAAATCGTCCCATCCTATGAGCTCACATCCTCTCATCACGAACCAGAGTAACTCAGATTACGTGTACTAAGTACTCTCTTCTTGATACCTATCCCAAAATACTATAGGGATACCCATGTGTCTAAGCTTATTGAATTGGAGAGGCAACTGAATGCCTACACCTACCAAATGGGAGTAATCAGAAAAATCCTATATGCGTTTACGGTCTCTCACCGAGGGTAATAATACTGGCCACCCACTAAACAACGATGCCTAAAATGTATCTCATGTGCAATCCTATAATATGTACAATATTTAAAAGTACACAATAACCATGCACAAGAAATAATCAAATCATGCTGTAAATTCCCACATGGGTAGCACACTGCTCTATTACCCTATAATAACAATTTAAAGATATGTATAAAATTCTACAAAGTTCAATCCCAATATAATTTAATGTGTCTCAACAATTTACCACTTGTCATAAAATTCATAGTTTTTCACAAATCAATTATAATGAAATTATAAATCAAATCAAGTATAAAACTAGGTAATTGAACTCCTATCTCAATATGGTAATAATACCAAACTAATAATGCTCGAAGAAACTCCCGTTGGTCAATTGTATATTCGAATGATAGTTTTCGGATCCCGATAAGTTCACTTGAAAAATTAACTTTTTCACCGGAGCCCTAAATAGAGAAACAGAGGATACCACTGAATTCAAAATACCTAAATATACTAGGTTAGACATTTATCTTGTCAAAAAAAGGTCCCGCTACAGGACTCGTTTGTGGTACACAAAACAGTGCAATTTTTATGCCACGAAATTCTAATTTTCATGCCACTACGAAACATAATCATTTTCTATATCTAAATTCATATCTCGACCTCACTGAGTCCAAATTCGAAGTCAGATCTTAGTTTCGAGGTCCCGATCATAAGTTATGCTCAAAAATCTGACCTTTCAAAGGAATTTAGAAAAAAATACCATTTTTTCTGATTATATGCAAAAATTTCACTTTTTTGAAATGTTTAGAAGATATCATTATCAAAGAATTGTTTTAGAAAGTCCCACTTTTAAAAATAATTTGAAAAAGTATCAACTTCACTGATTATTTGTTAAAATATCATTTTTTTCAATAATATTTTAGAAAAGAATAGTTTTCTAATATCAGTCCAAGGCCCAAATATAAATAGTAATAGATTCTAGTCCAACACTATTTAGTTTTGTAAAAATATCACTTTTTGCTCTCAATTAGAAAAATATCACATTTTCTATTTAAAAGTTACTGCACTATTGGATAGCATTTTTACTTCTACCAACTATAATTATTCATGATTTTTAATCCTTTTTCAACTCGTATTTAACTCGGATAAAATAATTACCTTACCAAAAATTTACGAAAATATTACTTTTTACATAGTTGGTAAAAACAATAAAAGTTTTAAAAACTTACCGGAGATGAATTTTGACGTGCAACTACTTGGAGGTAGTCGGCGACGGAAAAAGAAGACACACACGCCGAAGGTGTCAAAAACAAAGGTCAGACATCGCACCAGTGGCCGGAAAATCTCGTAGAAGGGAAAATTTTCGCGGGACTACTGTGATTTTGTCCAACATCGAAACAAGGCGGGACTGACAAAATTAGCTTCGTCTTCGATAGACCTTTAATACGGGCTGACGGGTGGCTGGAGTTGGGTAGCGGTCTGGTGGCTAGAGGTAGTGGCAAATCCAGACTTTTTTCTCTCTTTTGGGGACTTCCCTTTGAAAAGATGAGAGAGTTTTATGGGGTTTTAAAGAAATTTCCAGACACTATTGCAAATTATCAAACTATTCAGATATTTTTATGACTTAATTCCAAAAATAATTATTTACAATCATGCCATTAGACCTTTAAAAGTCTAAAATGCCCTTTAAAATTTTTACATTTTACATCCTCCCCTCCTTAAAGGAATTTCATCTTGAAATTCGAATACGATACAAGGAGTTTGAGAGAGATATTAGGAATAACAATTATAAGGATAGTGGTTCATCCAAGATAGGATATAGGAGGATTGAATCAGATACTGAATATAAAAGAAACGTAAAACCTATGCCTTTCATACACGGTTGGAATCTTGTCAATCAAGGCATAAGGTATAAAAAGTTGACCCACCAATAGTTAAAAGAATGTCAATGCATGAGAATGATATCCTTAAGTCGGTACACAAAATAGAAGTAGTAATGATAATCAAGATTGAAAGTTAATAATACAAGACTTTTATAACCTGAGTACTGATTGTTAGGCACCAAACTAGTGTAGTAGACTAAATGTCGAATATATGCGATACCGTCCCTCTGATCATATCAGATCAATATCACATCGAGACATTCCTATTTATCTGTATCTAGAACCTGGTCCTAAATAATCACTGAGTTTAAAGACTCGAACAAAATCCCAAATAGAAATCAATATCCTTGTGTTATACCATACAAGATAGACGAATTCAAAAGTTGGATATTACAATAAAATTATAATACATAGGCCATTCACCATTCCTTATAACTAGTGAGAAACAATCGAATATTCCCAACATCTCTATTCAAGGACAAGACTAGAATTACGATGGAATGGAAATCTCCAACAGAGAAGTACATAGCATATTATGGTCCAATTATATATAATACAAGTTTTCACAAAATAAGTAAAGCCCAAAGGCTTCTCAAGTTTTTACCCAAGATAGTACCACATGGTAATTACTCATACCATATTTATTTCCTGAGATTCTATAAGTTTTTCTATCCAAAGAAGGATTATAATATTAATCTCAGATCATCAATCACCTCCAAAGACATTCTAAGTCTTTAATATAAGGGAAGGTCATATAGAAATGACTCGATGTCCAATATAAATAATTAACAATACCATAATGCCCTAGAAATAAGGTTTCAATAGAATAGGCTATTTTCGCGACAACGTCTGTCTCCCATCAAACCTCATTTTACTTTTAAGTCGAAAATAATTTGAAGATATTTTTGAAAACATGCATCACAAAATCAAGGGTATAAAAGAATATTATACTAGTTTACAATAAGATCTCACGTTAGCCATAAGTAAACCAAATTTGAACTCTAAGTATTTATTTTAAAAATATAATAGGAAGAGTTTAATAACTCTCTATACAGACCCATGAATAAACTATTTTCAAACACCATTATTTATACTATCACAATGATACTTGAGTTCAACACAAATCAAATAATGAGTCATAAGCTCAACTCAATATTAACAACTTCACTAAGAATTTTCACTCACAATAAACTTTGTCAATTCTTTTTTTTTTTTTACTACAGTTAATGTGATTTTTTAAAATCTTAAAAGTTTTCAATCATTTCTAATATATCTAAGAAATTCAAAAGCACATTCTTTTAACTGGCATATCACATATGCAAAAACATTTCAACAATTATTTATTTATGAAAAATTCTAGGTATGACTTGTTTTAGTAAGGCTATCTTTGTGTTTTATAACTTTAAAGTCACTACACTCTAACAATTTCAATAAAAATAGTTTTGAAAGACACTTTTAAGATAGAAATTTTATAAAACATTTTAAAAAAGTAGTAGAATGTGTAATAGTTAAACTTTTTGGATCTAAGTAAAAAAAACAATATATATTTATTTTATATATATATATATATATATATATATATATATACATGTATTTTGAAAGCCTTACCCAACTTGTCCAGTATATTTCTAGAAAAAAACTTTTTTTCAGCCGACCAACTTTAAACATTTTTAATCCCAAGATTTTTTTTTTCTTTTTTTTTTTTAAAGAAATAACGTAGTTCATATTTTCAAAGGAAATGCTATACATTAATTTGCATGACTCAAATTCTATTAAACACTATGTATACTAATTCATAGCTTGCACTCACTAAAAATTAATTCCATGAATTTAAAAGTTCTAACAAAAATGTCATGCAGTAGTATGTACCACTAAGTCTCGTCAATACTTAGGTATTCAAAACTAATTTTATTTCCATTTGAAGTTCAAATGAGATATCATCCCAAGTTTCTAATAGTAGGAGTTCTTAACAGTAAGGATACTAAATTAAATCAACCACACAAGTGCTCAATTGTCTAATCGAGACCACTAGGGTAAGGTTGCCACAACTTGACTTAACCAGCGAAAATCATTTATCAATCAAGGATTTAATAATTCAAGACTCACCAATATTATATATGCATTAATAAACAAGTCTCACATATAACTACAAGCTTGAAAACATACACATGTCCAAATAACATGATACTTTAAACCATAACATCAAGGTTTCACAAAACTTCCAAACTAGGATTTAAATTCTATCATGCTTTTTATTCACAAAAGATTCCAAACCAAACTTTACTACCATGTTTTTGCTTAGCAGAATTTATGCAATCAAGATATTATATGCATAATATCTCGAACACACGTATAATTTATAAAATTTATACTCAATCTATATTAATTCATACCAAAAGTCTTCTAAAAAACCAAACTTATTTCTCAAATTATCACAGAAATTTCGATAAACATTCATTGTTCAATTCCAGGTTATCACGTAAATAAATATGTGAGAGTTCATTTCAGCTTATAAATCTAGTACCAAAAATATCTTTTACTTTCAAATCTAGAAAGATACTTGAAACTTTAAGTTTATGAAAATTTTCTTGGTCTAAAGAATTCTCCAACTAACACTATTAAACGTAGGTTAGGATTAATTTAGTATCATAACTAAATTTTGTAATTACCAGGGGTCGAACTTCACAATAGTTAAATTTCATAAATTTCCAGTTTCAAGTGGCCCATAGGTTCTTAAAACTATACTTCCCTTGAAAAAGTAAATCACTTTTACCTATCTTATTTAAATTTAAAATATCCATGAATTTCTAGAAAAAAAAAATGTATGCAACTTTATCAATCATAGTAGCGTATTTCATTCCAAACCTTATTAATTTTGAGAATTCAAGAGTCACTTACCCTGTAAATAGTACTAAATTGATTAAATTACTAATAGCCAATTTTTGTAATTCCAAAAGTTTTACGAACAATAAACTAAGTATGTAGCTACTAAGTAGGCAAAACAATTTATTTCAAGAAAATGACTTTTTATGAAACATAATTATAAATTATTAATTTAGATAAGACCAAATAACCAAATGATATTAAATCATTTATTCCTCCAATACACAATTAATGTCAAGTTATCCTTATAATATATTCTTTAAGCAAACTCAACATTTTATATCAATTTATTAATCTACATACAATATATCATGCCAAAAGTACAATCGATTTAAACATCTTAACAGAAGCATTATCACCATTTATTCGAACCAAGTAAATAAAAGTAAACTAAACATCAAGGACAGATAATCTCTCACAGATAATCTCTCACCAAAGGCAGGGATAGTGGCCCCCAACTAAGCACCGCGATGCTTAAGATGTATCTCATGTGCGATCCTATAGTATGTACAACTTTTAAAAGTACACAATAGCTATGCAAAAAGAATAATCAAATCATGCTTTAAATTCTCACTTAGCGTTATCTTGAGATTTACTGTAACATGGGTAGCACACTGTTGTATTACCCCATAATCATAATTTAAAGATATGTATAAAATTCCACATAGCCCAATCCCAGTATAATCCAGTATGCTTCAATAATTTATCAATTGTCATAAAATTCACGGTTTTCACAAATCAATTATAGTGCAATTTTAAATCAAATCAAGTATAAAACCAGGTAATTAAACTCCTACCTCGATATGGTAGCAATGTCAAGCTAACGAAGCTCGAAGAAACTCCTGTTGGGCACTCGCATGTTTGAACGACAGTTTCCAAATCCCAATAAGTCCACTTGAAAAAGTGACTTTTCCACCGGAATCTTAAATAGAGAAACGGAGGATACTACTGAATTTAGAACACTCAAAAATGCTAGATTAGACATTTATCTTGTAAAAAACAGGTCTCGGTGCAGGTTTGGTTTGTGGCATTCAAAACAATATAATTTTTATACCACAAAATTCTAATTTTCGTGCCACTATGAAACATAGTCATATTTTTTATCAAATTTTGTGTCTCGATCTCACCGAGTCCAAATTCAAAATCAGAACTTAGTTTCCAAGTCCCTAGTATAAGTTACGCTCAAAAATCCAAAAATTATATAAATACCACATTTCAAAGGAATTTAGAAAGATATCATTTTTGCTGAATATTTACAAAAATCTCAATTTTCTGAAATATTTAGAAAATATCATTATGGCAAAGTTATTTTAGAAAATACTACTTTCAAAAATAATTTGAAAAAGTATCTACTTCACTGATTATTTATTAAAATGTCATTTTTGTAATAATGAAAAGAACAGTTTTCAAATATCAACCCAGGGCCCCAAATCTGAATAGTACCATATTCTAGTTCAATACTATTTAGTTTTGCAAAAATATCACTTTTTGTTCTAAATTAGAAAAATACCACATTTTCTATTTAAAAGTTACCGCTCTACCGGATACCATTTTTACTTTTACCAATCATAATTATTCATGATTTTTAACCTTTTTACCTCGGATAAAATAATTATCTAACCAAAAATTTATGAAAATATCACTTTTTACATAGTTGGTAAAAATGGTAAAAGTGATAAAAACTTACTAGAAATGAATTTTGACATGCAACTACTTGGAGGTGGTCAGCGACGACGAAAGAAGACTACACAAACCAGAGGTATCAAAAACAAAGGTCAGACGTCGTACCGGTGGCCGGAAAACCTCGCCGAAGGCGGAATCTTCGCAGGGCTGTTGCGACTTCATTCGACATCGAAACGAGGCGAGACCAGCGGCGTTGGCTCCATCTTTAGCAGACTTTTGAAGCAGTCTACCATGTGGCCAAAGTTAGGCGGTGGTCCGGTAGCTAGAGGCGGTGGCAGATTCGGGTTTTTTCTTTCTTTTGAGGAATTCCCTTTGAAAAGATGAGAGAGTTTTTGGGGTTTTTAAAGAAATTTCCGAATACTATTGTAAATTGTTAAAATGTTCAAATATTTTTATTATTTAATTCCGAAAATAGTTGTTTGCAATCATGTCATTGAGCTTTTTAAAGTCCAAAATGTCCTTAAAAGCTTCCAGATTTTACATAATTCATCTGTAGAATATTCTTTATAAGAAAGAGATAATAAGTGCGAAAAGCTTGCCAGATAATGGACATACACCAACCGAGCTACGTTTAATTTATGATAATAATGGATATGCAAATAGTAATAAACACAGCCATTATACCAATCATATTCTTAATCTAAGCGAATCTGCAAAGAAGGGCTTGATTAAGAGCAACTAAACAACGAACATCCACACCCCTTTATTAGGTAACTCTCTTTCATTTGAAGGGGAGGATGAAACCAAGGTTAATATGAAATTAGAATGAACTTCACTAATGAAATCCCTACTCATTGTGTCAAAAAGATTCATCTGGTATTTTTGCACGGATAAGTAAGTAAATCGTCATTTACTTAATTTCTTCCTTAATAAGTACTAGTGGTTTGTTTTTGTACACAAAATTTGTAACAAAACTTTGTATATTGGTAATTTTACCCAAATTTAGGATCTATAGCTAAGTTTTATATTGTCATTGTTGTCGCAAACTCAGACCAGATAATTTTTATACTAAGTTTTAAGTTCTGAATCCTTTCACCCCCTTAACAAAAAGAAAGAAAATTTTGTAATAAAATCACCTAATCAAAACAAAGTTGTGTTAAAACACAGAAAAATAATACAAAATAGTTTAAAAGAAAAACAAAAACAGACCAAAAAAGTTCAAAAATACTAAAGAGAGGTTGGGCGAGAACTAAAGGCCAAGGCAGACCGCAAAAGTTCAAATACAAAAGAGAGGTTGGAGAGAAGAGATGAGCTAATTAATTTCCAAAGCACCCCAGAGTATCTGTCTCATTAATTGTAAAATCGGCATGAACCCGAAGCTATAGCAGTTCTCAGCGACCTAGAGAAAGAGACCAATCAACATGAAGTACTCTCCAATTAACACATCTGGATTTAATTAGTCTCAAGAACATGAACAACAAAAGCAAAATCAGACTCGATATCTCTCCCAAGCTAATTCCATTGCCAAAATTATAGCCAAAATATCTAATATATAATGAAACTAATTGCCTCCTCAATAATCCCCTCGCGGAAGTGGACTAATCACTAATCAATGTCATTGGACGAAAACTTTTATTATCATTTCTAATCAAAATGGGAGAAAGATCGAGGAGGGTATCAAATCCTAAAAGCACGTCCCAATTATGTTTGTACTACTCTCTAACTCAAATAAATTAATAAAAGAAAAATCCTTATAAAGTAACACGACAGCGTAAAAAAAACACAAAACAGAGAACTAAATTAAGCTACCTAGCTTATCTGAACAAATTAATGGATTAATGACCGGACACAATAAAGACAATATCAGAAGCGATTCATACTAGTGATTCCTTGCTTCTTCTTTTTTTTTTTTTAATCTGTATACATATTTTAATGAAACTACTCGAACTTAGAGATGAGCATGAAGGGCCAACTCAATATATATAGATCTTGAAACGTATTAGCTTCAAGTTACCCAAGCTTACTATTCAACATGGTAATAGATAGATCTTGAATTTATTAGCTTCCAGTTACGCATAGCTGACAATTACTCGCGTTTGTGCTAATTAAGAAACTCTAACCAAATAGCATATCAAGTTTGATTTCAACTTCTTCGAAGAAAAAAAGAGAGAGTTTCGTTTATAACAACGATTACAAGACCGTAGAGACTACTAATATAAGGACTTTTTTATAACGCAATTTTTGAAAGAAAAGGCGTGCTAAAAGATCATGATGATAGGGCACATGCATTTTTCTTGGTGAGTAATAAAGCAAATTAGCTATATATGATGAACCTTTCTGCGACAGTGTTCCTTGCTGCGATTCTACCTAAGCCCTAAGGTATATAGAAAGAGATAGGTACAATATATTGTCTTTTAGTAGTGGAAAGAGAGAGAGAGTAATGAAAAAGACCTAACAACTAGAATAGAGATATTTACGTCAAGTAACACTGTAGCAGCTATATATAACAAGCTAGCTTGGAGAGAGAAAAAGTCAGTAAACTTTAGGGGGAAAAAAACCTTCTGTTGGAGTGATATATACATTCTAATAAATGAGACTCAGAGTAATAGCAAAATTAAACGCGTAATTCCGGATTTTTCATTGCACTGTAACCTATGGTGGGACCAATATTTAATCGCACCATGATAAAGAGTTAGAATTTCCCTAAAATCTTCCGAGACCTATATTTTGTCGTTGTTAAGTATAAGGTATTGTAATATCATGCATGTAATTGTATGGTAGTACTCTTTATGGTGTGTGTGGTAATAAGAAAAAAAAAAAAAGAAGGAAAAAAGAAAAAGGCCATATATTATGGCTTGAGAGAGAAAATATCATGATGAACGGGAAGGCTATACGTGAGTGTTATTGCAGCTTTTAGAACCTTGGAGCTCACGCGCACTATAAATGTAACCATTTCTTTGGAATGCCGACCAGTAGATGATAGCCCTTTGTTACTTATTACAATTTGACGTACGACATGTGACACTATATAATCCCCGACCAACCATGTGCTTCTTCATCCAAACACAAATGGCTACTAGTACTCTTCAGTGTTTAGGGGCCCTATTTTTCCTCTTTCTTTCACTTCTTCGTCACTTTCACTCAACTCCGGCCACGCCTCAAGTAATTACTTTAATTTAATCCATAATAATAGAGCTTATAATTTGGAACTTTTTTTCTTTTCACCTATACATATGTTCATAATTTATTTCTTGTTATTAATTTTTACAGGTTTACATAGTTTACTTAGGGCGAAAATATATTAACAATGATATTGATAATAAGCTCACTTCCAAGCGCCATCTTCATCTCCTTTCTAACGTCTTTTCAAGGTCATTTCTTGTTCCCTTACTTCAGATTTCATGACCATCATCTTCTATAACCTAACAAACCATGCACATATATACATATACATATATATATATATATACATATCTACATAGATTCTCATTAAGAGAATACTCATTCATTATTACTTTTTTTGTATGATATTTGATATATGTTTTGTTGAGCAGTAAAGAAGATGCCAAGCAATCCATGCTGTATAGTTACAAACACAGTTTCTCTGGGTTTTCAGCAATGCTCAATTCAAGCCAAGTAGCTGACTTGGCCAGTAATATATCCACAACTCTCTTTTTTTTTTTCAACTTTTCCTGTCCTTATTAATAATAAAGTAAAATATTCAACTAATAAAGTACTCTTTATTCGTTACTCTTAATTGCATAAAAAAGGGATAATACAGTAGCTATTAATCAATAAAAAAATATTGCAGAGAGGAAAGAAGTAATATCAGTGTTTAAAAGCAAGATCCTGAAGTTACACACCACCAGAAGCTGGGACTTCATGGGCCTAAGCTTGGCCACTAATACTCATGAAGCCACTACTCCTTTGCAGCTTGCCTATGGTGATGACATTATTGTTGGACTCATTGATTCAGGTCTTTATTAATAAAGATCAAGTATATATACTCTTTTATTTTCACACACACACACACACACACACACACATATCGATATATAGATATTCATATATAATCTGTCTAACTTTGATTAGAACACACAGAATACTAATAAGTAATAACATATGAATATTATGAGACATATAGGTATATGGCCAGAATCTGAAAGTTTTCAAGAGGAGCCCGGAATGAGTCCAATCCCATCTACGTGGAAAGGAAAATGTGTCACAGGAGAAATGTTCAATCCGGAGAAAGCATGCAACCGGAAGCTAATTGGAGCTCGTTACTACGTCCAAGGGTTTGAAATGACGTACGGACTGCTAAACAAGAGCGGAAACCCTGAGTACAGGTCGGCTAGGGATTTCCTCGGCCACGGGACCCACACGGCATCGACCGCGGTGGGGTCCATAGTCAAAGATGCCAGTTTCTTAGGGTTAGGAACAGGCACCGCCAGAGGTGGAGCCCCTAGGGCTCGTCTGGCGGTGTACAAGGTTTGCTGGGGACAGGACTACATGGGACTGTGCTCCGAAGCGGACATATTGGCGGCTTTCGACGACGCTTTGCATGACGGCGTGCATGTGATCTCGGCGTCTATTGGATCGCCTCCCCCATTGCCTGAGTTGTTTGCTTCGAGTAATTCTATTGGTTCGTTCCATGCCACGCAACTCGGAGTTAGTGTGGTTTTCGCCGCCGGGAACGATGGACCGGATCCGGGTCTGGTCTCGAATGTCGACCCGTGGGCGCTTTGTGTTGCCGCTTCCTCCATTGACCGAACTTTTCCCACCGAAGTAATTGTTCAGAGCAACTTCTCCATCACGGTAATAATTGCCATGCGCATGTGGTTTTACGTTCGTTTGTTGGTGCTGGCATTACTTTTATTATTGTTATTTATTTTTCATATATAAAATCATCTATATTTGTATTCAATGTGACACAAAAATCTCCATACACCTTCATTTGCTTTTGTGGTGTTTTGCAGTGTACGGTTCATGTACTCCTCTCTAGCTAGCTTCCATTTTTCTGAGTCTTTTTTATATAAAAATCAGCCCATCATTGAGAGATTTTGCGTTTGAAAAAAAAGTTTGACACAGTTTTTTTTTCGGTTGAAAAAAGTTTGACACAGCTTGTCACACTTTTGTATGGCACATTGATTTATGAGCACTTCTATTTATATATACTGATCACTGATATCAGTATGTATTTTGATTGATTTCTTTCCCAATTATCACATATTCACATATGTAGCAACTTTGAGAGTCATAATTGATGACACATAGGACCCACATGGCTTTTTACATTATAAGATTTTTTTTATTTTTCTCTTATCATGCATGTTACTCAAAGTGAAAACTGCCTCGTAAATGTGTACCGGGAAACAAAATATTTCAATAATTCGATTATGTTCAATTGATGACATTAATTTAATACAATATGTTTTACAATGTACAGGGAGAAAGCTTTATCACTGCACCAATTACGGCAAAGTTGGTCGATCCAATTACATATTTTACAAATGGGTGACTGACTTTCTCGTTCTCTTTAAGTATTAGCTTGCTTCTCATATCACTCTATTTGATGATATCGAAAGTTTGGGATAAATTAGTCGTAACGAGTTTAAGCTAGCAAGCTATATATCTGGGCCTTTAGTTTTGGAGTTTGTTATTGCCAATTAATTTGCTTCTCGTGCTTTTGCTTTTCACACTAATCCAATATATTAACCAATTATTTAATATCTATTTACCAGAAATAGTGTATAAAAAGTGATATGCATGTGCACATAATGTAATAATGTTTGTTTGTTTTTTTTTCAACTATTTAGAACTTAAAAAAAAAATCAATCGAAAGTATATACATACTTTTGATGTAAACATATTTAATATGGTGTATATATATATATATATATATATATATATATATATATATATATATATATATGCATTTTGCAGGGTTTGCAACTTTGGTTATAGGAAAAATACAAGATCAGCCGCAGGGAGGGTACTGCTATGTTTCTCAACGGTGGGTCCTGTAGACGTGGGAGATGCACAAGGAGCTGCAATGGGTATTAATGCCTCAGGGTTGATATTTGTTGAACCAGTCACCAAGCAGATTGGTCCTGATGTCTTCCCCACTGTCTATGTTGACGTTCACCAAGGAACCAAACTTAAGCACTATCTTGCTCTCTTTATGAGGTAACACATACAACAATTACGTGATTAGATATTGTAATTAATTATCAAGCAATTAAAGAGAGGCCTAGAGAGGAGAATGCATGGAGAGATTATTGGCTTGTTTGTCTTTAATGTCTATATTCATGGTAAAGAACAAATTCAACCACTATTCTCTCCAAAACAAAATAAAAAATAAAAAACAAACTCAACCATTGTGAAAATGAGAGAGACCAAAGGGTAAAAAAATATTTCAAAAATGAAAACCGGTAACAAATTAATTTAAAATTAAAAGATAATAACTGCCAAAATAAATGGCCAAAAAAGAAAAGTTACTCCTAGTCTAGGATGTGAACCATATATATAGATGGCCATTTAGCAGTATTGGACTATTATTTAGGATTGTATTGGATTGTGTTTAGTATATAAATTATTTGGTGGATTGTGGGACTAAAAGATAAGACAATCTTATTATTATTTTTTAAAAGAAAATATATTGCTCTCATTAAATTACTTGAAAAATAGTAAAAAAAAAAACAAAACAAAACAAACACACAACACAACCAAGTGAGGTTCACATTTATTTGAGAATGGAAATTTTTTTTGAAAAAGAAAATGTGAAAACATAATATAAGGGGCCCGCATTTATCGGGAAGCGGGGGAAATATGAACTTAGGATTATTTATAAACAAGAATGTAAGATAATGCCTATCAAGGTTCTTATATTAACATTTAATAAAGACGGGACTATCCCAATCCCTTCTCTAGTCCTCTCCACCAAAAGCGCGCCCCATATTATTGGTACAGACCTAACACTAAGATATTTACTGTGGATAATATCTATATGCCAAGAACAACAAACATATATATATATATATATATATATATATATATATATATATATATACACGGGGCACCAATTCTTTTAAGTTTTTTTTTTCTTTATGCATATGCATTTTTTGGCCGATAAAAATATTTTTTTATATTAAAAAATAAAAAAGAGAAATAATATTAGTGATTACGTTTTTTATACATTTTATTATAATTGTTGGACGACGATTCAGTGTCTAAAAAAAGTACCTACACAAACCTAACCTAGTTAGTAAGCATATTTTCTATAGTTTTTTCAATTCAATGCACCCTTAATGGAAAAAACAAATTAAAATTTAATAACATTGGTCAGAATCTAAATGGATTTATTTTAGTTTCTTCATTAACATATACTACGAAAATGCGACTAAATTACAATTAATGAGCAGGCTCCCCAAGCTCCAAATAGCACCAGCTAAAACTATCATCGGCAAGACATTAGCACCTAAAGTTGCATTCTTCTCCTCAAGAGGGCCAAGCTCACTTGCACCTGATATTCTCAAGGTATATATTTATAAATATGTACATATCTTTCTAAAAGAACAAGAATGGACAATTTATTTAATTTAACAGAAAATTGTATGATCTTTTTAATAAAATTCTACTGATAATTTTGGTGCATGTATTATTATGATTTTTTTTGTGTCAAATAGCCAGACATAAGTGCACCAGGACTAAATATATTAGCAGCATGGCCTACGAAAACCCCTCCAACGGTTGTACCTTCTGATGTATACAAACATCCCGTAAGTTGGAATATTATCTCAGGAACATCAATGTCATGTCCTCATGTCTCTGGCATTGTTGCCCTTCTCAAATCTGCACATCCAAATTGGTCTCCCGCCATCATCAAGTCAGCTCTCATGACTACAGGTTAGGGTCCTCATTTTTGGAAAAATGTGGTAGTATTGTTATATATATAGACACAAATATGTTTATAGCCGACATGTCAAAATCCTACAGGCATGCAAATGCTGATTAGATTGGCACGTCCCACATGTAAAATCCATCCTGAAACCTACAATACCAAATTATATTATTTATAAGAAAATAGTAAGTCATTACAAAAACTAAGGCCTCTACAAATTAAAATCTAGCCATAAATAACTCAAAAGCAAGATCAGGACTCGTTGGGCGAGAATCCATATAGTCAGGCTTGTACAATCCATTTGGCTAGCACTATCCCAAAAATGCCTTATTAATTATGGATCAAGATCTCATATCCAAAAATACTTGTATCTTGACACATCATTCACAAAGATGTTAAAAAATGGGGATAAAGAAACAAGCAATCGAAAAAGATTTCGCTCACTCCTCATTTCAAGGATTTTAAATGAAGTGTCAAAAAAGAAAATGGTTAGATACAATTTGGAACATAATTTTTGGACAGGTGATCTAGATCCATTAACTATGACCTATTGGAACAATGTTCTGAAATTCAAATCTTACCTCTATT
The DNA here is from genome assembly GCA_002914805.1 of Parasponia andersonii. Lineage (NCBI taxonomy): Eukaryota > Viridiplantae > Streptophyta > Magnoliopsida > Rosales > Cannabaceae > Trema > Trema andersonii. Next base: position 827,388 of record JXTB01000098.1, read on the forward strand.
AAGTGTTGTCTTTGATGGTTGATTTGTTGATATTTGTCATAGCATACACGGAGGACATTACCTTAGACTACATTCTAAATGGTGATTCGATGAAAGTATCTGATCCCTTTGACGTTGGAGCTGGCCATGTAGACCCCTTCAAAGCAATGGATCCTGGCTTAGTTTATGACATGAAAACTATGGACTACATTCTATTTCTTTGCAACATTGGCTACAACCAACAACAAATTAAGGCCTTGGTTCTTCCCTCCCCCGAGGCTGATACAATTAGTTGTTCACAACTAAGAAAATCGAACGCCAATATAAACTACCCTTCAATCGCGGTTTCAAATCTTCAGTCTACTATAACAATCAAAAGGACAGTCCGCAATGTAAGTCCAAGCAAGTTCGCCGTGTACTTCAATAGCGTCGTTAAGCCCCATGGAGTGGAGGTCGTGGTGTGGCCTAGGGTTTTGGTTTTCTCGTGGTTTAAGGAAGAAATCACGTATTACGTGAGTCTAATACCGCAGAAAAAGTCTCGAGGAAGATATGACTTTGGGGAAATAGTATGGTCAGATGGCTTCCACAAAGTCAGAAGTCCCTTGGTTGTATGTGTAAACACAATTCCAAGTTCTGATGTTGCTAATAATGCTGATCAACTAAATGGTTCCACAAATACTCATACTACTATATAAACGCAATCGAGAGCCTTTTTATTCTATTCAAGCTAGCTATTGATCAAGCTTTTGTTGCCAATACTTATATGTTATTTGCTTATACTTTTTCTTAAATATGACTTCTATAATATGACTATTATGAACAGTGATAATGATAAAATTTTAAGTGATAATGATAAAATTGTAAAGGCTGTGACTTTTAGTAATTTTAAGTATAAGTTTCTAAAATTTCAGAAAAATTTAAGTATTTGAAATTTATGTTTTAATCCTCAAAAGTAAATAAATTACAAAATTTGACAAATTTGATAATTATATTATTATCTACTAGTTTTAAATTTCCAAGAAATTCCTCATTTTAAGTTTAGCGAAAATCCTAATTAACTAGTTTAAAATTTTTTATTAATTCATGAAGTTTAATGAAACAATTCAATTTAAAACCCTAAGCCCAATGTTCAAATAATTTACCTAAAATCATTTTATTTTCTAAGTACTCGATTCAATAACAAAAATCATCCTCTTATATCTACTTAGTAAATATATTACTATTGGCTAAATAAATTTGACTTAGAAAAGAAAAAATGATACAAAGTACGAACCAACTAATGAGAAGGATTTGGAACTGCATGCATATACCAAACATGCTTGCCAAGCCACCAGAATAATTACTACGAAATAGGTCAACACCTGAAATGTGAGGAAATAGGGGGTGAGCATGAGAATGCTCAGTAGGAACTCAATTACCTTTTTGAATAGATGTAATTTTACCAAACTTGCATAGTTAATACATTTTCTAAATCCATTTATAAACCAAGTTTACAAAACAATTGGTATCCAGAATAATCACATATTCAAAACCAAAATCAGAATTATATATTTATATATATCATAAATCAACCTATCCCATGAGTTTATACACTCTCATCACAAACTAGAGTAACTCGTACTACATGTACTAAGTACTCTCTGCCTGATAACTATCCCAGAAAATCGTAGGGACACCCATGTATCTAGCCTACTAAACCGGAGGGGCAATTGAATGCCTACACCTACCAAATGGGAATAATCAGAAAAACCATGTGCAGGTTTACCGGCTCTTACCGAAGGCGGGTGTACTAGTCCGCCTACAACAACATCGCGATGCCTAAGATATATCTCATGTGTGATCCTATGGTATGTACAATATGTAATAAGATACATATAATAACTATGCAGAACATAACCAAACCGTACTTTAAAACTTCGCTTGATATTATTCTGGAATTCATTGTACCTTGGGTAAAAAATTTGTTAAATTACCCAAGATCACAATTTTATAAAAATATATAGAAGTCACAGAGTCTAATTCCAGAATAATCTAAGATTTTCCAACAGTTCATTAAAATATTATTTAATTCACAATTTTTCACAAAATAATCATAATACAAATTTTAAATTAAATCATATATAAAACTAGGTAATTGAACCCATGTCTCAATTGAGTGTCCAAATGGTACTATGGAGCTATGAAAAAAGTTTGGCATCGTTTGAGTGTTGTTTGGAAGGTCAGACGTTGTTTTCGAACCTTTGATCGATAGGTTTGAAAACTCAATTTTAAATCGAATCTTCAGATCGCAAAACGAACTTTGCCACTGAATTCAGAGTACCCAAATATACTAGGTTAGATATATAATTTAATCGATTTGAGCTCAGGCCAAACTCGGGCCCATGGCATGCAAATTGAGGTAATCTCAACAGTTAGATTTAGATTTTTGTAGCCATCACTAAATATAGTCAATATATATATATATATATATATATATATCAAACTTTTTGTTTTCACGAGTATATCACAAATATGAGGTTTATTTTACGATCTAACGGTCGGATTGAAAATTTTAAATATAAAACTAAAATAGCTCAAAATTGACAAAAATGGCAAAATTCAATTCGGGTAATATTGAGTTAAGATATATATACCACATTAATGATCGTGATGAGACAAGTTGAACGGGACTAGTTTCACGGTCTGGGGTGGTCGGAGTTGACAGCGGCGAACAAAGACTCTCGCGACGTCTAGCTGCGTTTTCCGGCAATGGCGAGCAGCCGCGGGATTGGGATCGGTGGCGGAGCTTCATCTAGCGACAGGCATTCGACTCTGACAACTGGCGGTGCTTGAAGATCATTGGAAGAGGCTCGTCGACGTTGGGCTAATTGTCGGCATTTTTGCCATTTTTCAGCAAAGTGAAATTGAGGGAGGAGAGAGAGTGAGCTGAGGGAAGAGTGCAGGTGGCCACATGTCCAATTTTAAATGGATACTAACAACTTTTCAATAATTATGTTTTACCACAATATTTCAAATTCCCCTCAATTTAGTCTTTTAAAAATTGCAAAATAGCCCAGAATTCAATGTTTTATTTCACTTAAACCCATGATTTTAAATAATCATTTTAATTATTATTTTTTTCACAAGTGGTAAAAGACTGAAATGCACTTCTAAAATTTCAGGATTTTACAAAATGTATTTGGATATTATTTTCCTTGGATCTTCAAAATTCATTATTTGACACTTCGCAGCTGAATGTGCTAAATCTATTTACAAAACTTGTAGAATGAACTAGCTAGTCGTCAGATCTCGACTATTAATTCCATGCTTTATGGTGTTGAATTTAATTTTGGTCATTTTCTTCAGCACAAAACAAGAGTACTATAATTTAAATGAATTTATTGTTATAATGAGGATGTCATTTACTCTTATCTTGTTGCAAAGCATGATTTTAATGTTAATCATTCATAAATATTCGTAATCAGATTTACTTAAAATGAAGTAAGTACCATAATATTAGGCTCCCATAATATTTGATGTTTTATATATGTTCAATTCTTGCTAGTTGTCCTACGTACTAATAAAGATAATACAGATGGTGCAGCTAACGACCTTTTGGGCTCTTTTTTGGTTGCATGTGGAGGAGTTTGTTGTACTTATATGAGTTTATCGGGTCATTTCTCTCTGCCTCTTGTAGTTTGTTTTGCTTTTATAGGAAGAGATTTGGAGGGTCATTTAAGCTATCGATGTTTAACTTTCATTTTAGTTGGTATTGGTTATATTTGGATTGATTGTTCTATCTATAACTTTCTAGCCGCTCTACTAAGCTTGTTGTCTTCATGTTGAGGTCCCATTAAAAATAAAAAATTTAAAAAAAAAATGTTGTCTTCTTGGGTATTGTGGAATATGCATGAATACATAGCGTGAAGAAAATTATTACAGTCTAATAGAGCTTTTTATTGTTTATTTGATTGACTTAATTGGACTTTTCCCCTGGATTTGTGAGGTGCTTGTGTTATTTCTTTTACATAAACTTAATTTCTGTTTGGCAGATGTATGCAATTGTTTAATTAAGAAGCCAGACGTACGCTAGAAGCTACCTATTCTAGTTATGATTCACGTTAATTATAACTAATTACTTATGTATATATTATGCATATTTTACGATCTCTTCTATGTTTTATTAATATTCATTGAAAGTAATCTTTGGAATTTCAATAATATAAATCACCAAAGTTGAATTCTTTTCTGTCACGATTGAAAATCTAAAACTGTGATTTTTAGTAATTTTAAGTAAAAATATAATAAATATTAATTATACAGAATATAAGAGAAATCAGGTATTAGATAATTTCGTTTTGATACTCAAATCATCATAAATTTCTTATTCATTAAAATACTTATTAGTTTTAATTTCATAAGAGAAATAGCCATCAAAGTTTAAGAAAATTTCAGCTATCTATTTTAGAACTTGTTGAGAAGTCATAAATTTTGATAAATTAAGTTTAATTGAAATATTTAGTTCAATATTTAAAATGTATTACATAAAATCAATTATTATTTTAGATACTCAATTTAACAACAAAATCATTCTCATATATCCACTTACTAGTCATGGCTAAATAATTTAACAAGGAAAGAAAGATAATAAAATATGAACACCCACCAGGAATTTAGAGTAGAATTGTCTATACAAGCTATGCAATTCATCTGACCACTAGAATTACTATCTTAATTAGATATACACCTGAAAATGAGATAAGTAAGGAGGGGTGAGCATTCACATACTCAGTAAAAATTCAATTATTTATTTGATTAGATGCAATTTTACTAAACTTGTATGGTTAAAATCATTTCTGAAATCCATTTATAAACTAAGTTTGTCATGACCGAAAATCTAAGGTTGTGACTTTTAGTAATTTTAAGTGAAAATAGTGATGAATATTAGTTTTTAAAATTTCAGAAAAATTTAAGTACTTGAAATTTAAATTTAATCCACAAAAATAAGTAAATTATGAGATTGAACAAATTTAAAAATCATGATATTATCTACCAGTTTTAAATTTCTAAGTAAATTTTTCATTTTAAGATGAGTGAAAATCCTAATTAACTAGCTTTAAAAAAACTTTTATTAATTCAAGAAGTTTATTAAAATAGTTCAAATTAAAACCCTAGGCCCAATGTTCAAATAATTTACATAAAATCATTTTATTTCTTTTTAAGTTCTCGATTTAATAATAAAAATCATTCTCATACATCTACTCAGTAAATATATTACTATTGGCTAAATAAATTTAGCTTAGGAAAGGGAAATTGATACTGAGTACAAACCAACCAATGAAGAGGATTAGAACTACAAGTATATGTCAAACATGCTTACCAAGCCACTAAACAATTACCACAAAATAGATCAATACCTGAAATGGGAGGAAGTAGGGGGTGAGCACGAGAATACTCAGTAGAAACTCAATCACCCTTTTTTTTATGAATGCAATTTTATCAAATCTGCATGGTTACTACCTTTTCCAAAATCTATTTATAAACCAAATTTATAAAACAAGTGGTATCCAGAATAATCACATATTCAAAACCAAAATCAAAAATCGCAAGATTGTACATATTATAAATCAACTCATCCCATGAGCTCACACCCTCACATCACGAACTAAAGTAACTCGTACTACGTATACTAAATACTCTCTGTCTGATATTTATCCCAAAAAACCGGATGGACACCCATGTGTCTAAGCCTACCGAACTGGAGGGGCAACTGAATGCCTACATCTATCGAATAGGAATAATCAGAAAAACCCCGCACGGGTTTATAGGCTCTCACCGAAGGCAAGTGTACTAGTCCGCCTACTACAACAATGCAATGCTTAAGAAGTATCTCATGTGTGATCCTATGGTATGTACAATATGTAACAAAATATGCATAATAACCATACAATACATAACCAAACAATGCTTTAAATTTCAACTTGGCATTATTCTGAGATTTACTATATATGGGAAGCACACCGCTGTTTTACCCCATAGTCATAATATAAAAATATGCATAAAATTTATACAGTCCAATCCCAGCATAATTCAATAATTTTGAGCAATTTATCAGAATATCATATATTCACGATTTTTTACAAAAATAGTTATAATGAGAATTTTCAAATTAAAACATATATAAAATCTGGTAATTGAATCTATACCTCGAGATTGTAGTTATGCTGGGCTAACGACGCTAGAAATATCCTCAATTGACCACTTGGTTATTCAGACAGTCGTTCTCAGATCTCGTCACGTTCACTTGAAAAGTTGACTTTTCAAACGAAGCCTCAGATTGAGAAAAAGAATTCACCACTGAATTCAGAACTCTCAAAAATGTTGGGTTAGCTATAAAATTCGTCGAAAACAGGTTTTGGTACAGGACCGGCCGGTGGCACGCAACATTCACAAGCTTTTTTCTTGATTTTTGTTACTTCAGAAAATAGTGGTATTTTACATCAAAATTCATGTCCCGACCTCAATGAATCCAAATTCGAAGTCAGAACTCAGTTTCGAGGTCCCTAGAATTAAATGGGCTCAAAAAGCCAAAAATTATAAAAATATCACTTTTGAAAAATAATTTGAAAAATGCCATTTTTTTCAATTCGAACTCCCAAACTCCATTTCAACACTTCAAAATCATAAGTTTTCTTGTTTCAACCTCCTCTTTCATGTGGTGTAATTTTACAGGTAAAATATCTCAATTCCAAAATAATTACGAAAATACCACAAAAATTAAATATTATAAAATTACTACAGTGACGAGATTCTCACCGGAGCTGAGTTAAATGTCGTGAATGGTTAGAAATGATCGGCAACGTCGAGACGAGTACTATGGTACCGGAGTTGAGACAAATGGACGTCGGATAGCGAAACGGCGGCCGAAAAACCAACGTAGTGGCGAAACTTTCAAGTGGCCAGATTTCGGTCCTCCGGTGATGGAATGAGGCAGCGATGGCTGCTGCTACTTCGTCGGTGGCTGGGCGAGGGTGCGGGAAAGTGCGTCGGGTGGTACGGTGGTCGGAACAACTCCGGATGAACAATAAAATGGGGATGGGATGTCATTAATATGCTAGGGACCTGGGGGAAGAAGAGAAAGAAATTGGGGGTTTTATTTGCAATTTCTGAAACTATTACTACTGGGACATGTGGCACCACCTGATTTGACCGAAAAAGTTTCTAAAATTCCACTTTGGCTACAAATTTTGAAAAGATTCTTTCACTTTAGTCCCTCCATAATTACACTTTTGTCTCCGGTTTGTAATTTCTTTTTTATTTTTTGCCCTAAATGCACCTAGACTTTATTTTGTCTAGATTCAATACTAATAATTTAATTTAAAAATAATTTTAAATTTTTTTTAATTGATCCAAAAATATAGAATTACCAAAATACCCTTGAATTAAAATTATTTAATTACCCTTAAAAATTTTGGGATTTTACATCCTTCCCTCCAAAAAAAATTTTGTCCCGAAATTCAAACACGATAGGGGTACAAGTAAAACAACAAAGGATAATAGTCAAAAGAGATTGAACTACTAATTATAGTGTGTAGGAGTATCGAATCTAACACCAGTTAGTACAAGACGTCGACACAAGAGATTGAAAATGATGACCCCAAATTGGTAATCCCCAAGTCCAAAGACTCTAACAAGATTCTCATCAAATGAGATTGTACCTAGCAATATTTTGAATTGAAAACGATTACACTTATGTTACACCACATAAGATAGATGGGTTTTAGAGGTCAGAAACGACAACAAGAGTACAATGACATAAGTCATTTTCTGTTCCTCATAACGAGCGAGTAATGATCATGTACACTAGACATTTCTAGTAAAGCATAAGACTGGAATTACTATGAATGAAAATCTCCAACACAGAAGTACTTAGCACAACAAATGCCAAAAGAACCTATACAGTTCATATATATATATATATATATATATATATATATATATATAATGCAAGTATCCACATAATATATATAGTCCAAAGATTTCCCAAGTCTTTTACCCATGGTAATATCACAGGGTATTAACTCATACCATAATTAAACCCAGAGACTCTAAGTCTCTTTGCCCAACATAAGATTATAATAACAATCCTAAATCATTAATCACTTCTAAAGACTCTTTAAGTCTTTGGTACAAAAGGTAATCATATAGAAATGACTCAATACCCATTACGTAATTAAAACAGATAATAATACTATAATGCCCCAGAAATAAGGCTTCAATAGAATAGGCTGTCTCTACAGCGACACCTGTCTCCTATCTAATTTTATTTCATTTTAGAAATCATAATTTTTTTTATTTTTTTAAAAATATATATATATTTTTGAATATACGCAACCCAAAATTAAGGGCATATAGGAATACGATAATAATTCACAATAAGGTTCCACCTTGGCCATTGGCAAACCAAACTTGAATTTCAAGTATTCCTCTTTTTAAAATATAATAGTAAGAGTTCAATAACTCTCAATATAGACTCATGAGTGAATTGATCCATATGCCATCAATTACACCACCATAATGATGCTTGGATTTATCTCAAATCAAGTAATGAGTCACAAGTTGAACTCAATACTAATGAACTCAACGATAACTCTAATCCATAATAGATTTTAATTTGAGTCCCCCAATAATCCCTAGAAATCAGCATAAGCAAAATACCACAAGTAGTACTATCCCATTAATACTAAGAGAGAATATATCGACAAGATTGATTCTTGTCATCATTAGTCAGTCAATTTCTTTTAAATCATAGTTAAACACAATAGAAATTTTAGTTTTCAAACATATCTCTCTACAAGATTCAAAAGCATATTATTATTCTTATTATTATTATTATTATTTTGGTAAACACGTTATGCAAATAATTTCCGATAGTTCTTTATTAATGAAAAACTTTAGGTAATATTTAAGTGAGGCTTTTTTTTTAGATTTTTTTTTTTAATTTTAAAGTCACCACACTCTATTACTTTTATTAAAAATAATTTCAAAAAATATTTTAATGATAGGAAGATTTATAAAGTATTTTAGAAAATAATAGAGTGTATATATATATTAAACCTCCTCAATCTTTTAAAGTATGTTTATAGAAAATAATCTTTTCGTGTAGCCAATCAATTTATAATATGCACAACTCCATGAGTTTAAAAGTTCAAATTTTAATTTTAAAAAAAAATAAAACACATTTATATGCATATTCCGAATTTACGTAACGGCAAATCGAGGCATATTAATCCATAGTCCTTACCATTTAGAAAATCCAAGTTTCATAAGTTAAATTTTTTTTTTTTAGGAAGATACCATGTATAATTATGTACCACCTAAGTTTTTCTAAGGCTTAGGTATTCAAAACCCAAATATTTTTACTCAAAAATTTAAATGAAATGTCATTCCAATCTCCCAATATTAGGAGTTTCCAACACTTATAAAACCAAGTTAAAAATTAATTACACAAGTACCCAATATCTAGTTGGGGTAAATAATGCAAAGTAAATTCCACCTAACTTACTTATCCAATAATCAAGACATTCATGGCATACCAAGGATTTAACAATCTAATGATCACTAACATCTTAAATACTTCAAATAATTAAGTCACATATACATAATGAAAAGCTTAGAAGAACAACTAAATTCAAGCAATAAGACCTATAGGGTCATAACAACAAGATTTCACAAAATTTTCAAAATGAGTTTCAAATTATAAAATTTCTCCATTTATACTTGGTTCCACATAAGTTAGCATAACAAATTTTTTATTTCGCAAAAGTCTTGTAACAAGATATTATAAATTTGACTTTTAGAAATATATGCATAAACATCTAAGAATTTATATATATACCACATTAATTTACATCAAAGATTTTCCAAAGATTTCCTTAAACTTAAAATCAAATGACAAGTAGAAGTCAGAGAGTATTTAGCAAGAATATCAACCTAAGTTTAAAACTAGATAATTATTAGGAACCTTAAGTTTATAGAAAATTTACTTGATAGTAAGGACTTTTATTTTCAATTCAATACTACTAAATGTGCAATAAAATCTTTCTAGTATCACAATTTAATTTAAGAAAATATTCTTGTTTTTTTATAACATGTCATGTCCACTAACAAGTCTAACTAATACATGACAAAAATTTATAGAAACATACTACCAGATACTTAATTTGGTTAAGCATATACAAATAATTACAACCCTACAAGCACAAATAATGTCAAATCATGCCAATCATAATACAAGATAAAGAAAAACCTAAACAAAATTCTAAACACCTAAACATGATCTAACAACAACCAGTTTAATTCTCAAAAACTTGCCTCAAAGATTTCATATAAAGCTTAAAGAAAAATTTTGAACATTGTAAAGTCTAGAATTTCAATTTAAATGCCAATTTGATTCCACTATTGACTCCTAGAGTGTATGAATAAACAATACATTTAATTACTTGCAACTCAGATTAGTTTATGCACACAAGTAAGTTATAATAAATCTCTAAATAGAAATATATAAACTCCATAGGCCTTATTTTCATACCACTCTCTACTAATGTAGACTAACATTGCACCAAAGATCATTAGGACTTTATTAAGCTTGTAATGTATGGCTAACGTAACAGATAAGATAATAGACATTTTTATGGCTCAAATCACCCTAAGCACATAAATTATTCAAGGATCTTTATACAACTTAACTCAACACTTTATTGACATACCACCCCCAAACTTATTTTCCAATTTCTTCTATCATTCCACATTTTTTTTTCTTTTCACAAGCTACTATACTCTAAATTTATGATTTTCAATCTTTTTTTTGTCATCACTTTTTTTTCATTTTTTTTTTTGCACAAGGGTATAGCATTTTTTTTTCTTCATACGCCTTCACAAAATTTTTCTTAACACCACCCTTCCTCCCATATTGTCACATAGTATAAATCTGATATTCAATAAAGATCACATGTGCTATCAGGTGTAAGGTAAAATGTTGGAAATAATTTAAAAGCTAGGCTAAAAATATGGGTGTCAAAGAAAAAGTCAAATTAGGCTCAAACGACATACTAAGAATATAAGTAGTGTCAATGGTAGGCTTGAAAGGCTCAATCAATCCAAAGATGGCCTAAATCATATCTCTAATGCAATGCAGTCTAGGATTTCGCCTCAAGTATTAATCAAATAGGTTCCAGAGTTTATAAATGAGATTTCAAAGATGTACTTAATCCACATAAATTTTTTCTAAATAAGCAAAATAATCAAATGCAATTATTTATGTGGTCAAAATTTTAAGGAATCATAAGCAAAACAAAACTAATACAGAATCAAGCACACAGACAAAAACAACATTCAGCATTCTTCCAAGAACCTTATTCAGTTAAATCAAGTTCTTATCATCAGCTTATGACAATCAAACTAGGTCATAAAAACAAACCTAAACTATTAACTATTTTTTTTAAAAAAAAATTTAATTTTTTTATTTTGAAAATTTTAACTCTCTACCCCCAAACTTAAAATTAACATTGCCTCTAATGTTAAAAATAAAAGAAAAGGTAAAGGAAAACTCCCTCAAATTTTCACACGAAGATGGAGGCTTCTGGTTAAGTCGTTGAAATTCACATATCGACCCCCATATTTGTGCAAGAACCTGAGACACATAAAAACGAAACAAACAAAACATAACCAAAAAAAAAAAACCTAAAAATTCAAAATTAAAAGAAAAAAAAAATAGTTCATGGGTTACCTCCCAAGAACCGCTTAATTTATAGTCATCAGCCAGACTCTTCCTCTTGTATCAGGAAGGTTCATAAATGGATGGAAACAGTGTAGAAAGACCATTCCCATATTTTTCTATCTTTGGTTGTCTCCCATGGTAGTACGATGGAGCTTCTGAATAGCATGCATATTCCGTGATGTTTGCTTTTTCCTCTTTAGTAGATTTAGTAGAGATGCTCAAAATTGCAGGAGGTTCTTTTAGATGTTTCGTTTTCATTAATTTAGCCACACATTTCTCTGAAATATCAACTTTAAAGCAAGAGACAGATTCAGGTGAGTATTTTGTAGCTTTAAAGACATTAAAGACGACTTCTTCATCTTGGACTTGCATTGTCAATTGACCTTTTTGTATGTCAATAAGAACCCTCCCAGTAGCAAGAAAAGGTCGACCAAGAATAATAGGAATTTCTTGGTCTTCTTCAAAATCAAGCACTAAAAAGTTTACTGGGAATATGAATTTGTCAACTTTAACAAGCACATCCTTGACAATACCTCTTGGATATTTTATAGACCGATCTGCCAATTACAAAGAAACAGTTATTGGCTTCACTTCCCCCAAACTTAATTTCTTGAATACCGAGAGCGGCATTAGGTTGATGCTGGCACCAAGATCACATAAAGTCTTGTCAAAGAATGAATTCCCAATGGTGCATAGAATATTAAAGCTCCTGAGATCTTTTAGCTTTGGTAGAAGTTTCTTCTGTAAGATCGCACTGCATTCCTCAGTAAGTGCCACTATTTCATACTCCTCCAGCTTTCTTTTGTTCGATAAAATTTCTTTCAAGAACTTCACATAATTAGGCATTTGGGCTAGAGTATCTACAAAGGGTATGTTTATGTGGAGTTTCTTAAAAACTTCTAAAAATTTTGAGAACTATTGATCCAACTTCTGTTTATTAAATCGCTGAGGATATGGAATTGGAGGGACATATGGCGGTGGGTTGTCTGGGAATAACTTGGATTTTGGCTTTGTTAACTCAACTTGTCTTGTCTCGGATTACCCCTGAGGTCGTGACTGCTGCTCTTGATATTAACCTCGTGTGCTCGAAGAAGGTGACAATGGAGAAGGTGATGGGGTAGTTGAAATTGGTTCGCTCGGTTGCTCCACTTGTTTCCCACTCCTGATAGTTATTGCATTACACTGCTCTTTCGGGTTTGTCTTGGTATCACTCAGAAAAGAACCCTGAGGTCTTGTGGAGAGCATATTGGAGATCTGATCGATTTGGACTTCTAAATTTCTAATAGACGCATCAGTCCTCGCCATATATTGATTTGTCTTTTCAATAAGTTGAGCAAGAGCATCTTCTAAAGAGACTTTATTTACTGGAGGCTGAGGTTGATATCCAATCGGTGGTCTTATAGCATTATCATTATTTCTCCATGAAAATTTTGGATGGTTGCGCCATCCCTGATTATAAGTGTTGGAGTACGGGTTGTTCTGCTGCCGATTGACATTCCCCACAAAGTGTGCTCGCTCAGGTTGATTAAAGGAATTACTAACTTGGCAGTAACCACTGGCATGAGGTCCACCACATAAATTACACCTCTTAGGATTAGGGTGAATAGCATCGAATCGCTTCATTAATGCGGCAACTTGAGCTGTAAGTGTTGTAAGTGCATTAACTTCATGTACCCCATTGGCCTTCTTAGGTGTAAAGCATTTAATTGGCCACTGATAAGCATTAGTAGCCATCTCCTCAAGCAATTCATAGGCCGCTTCTTCAATGTTCCCTATTAATGAACCTCCAGCTGCTGCATCTACAAGGGTTCTAGTTGAGCCACTTAACCCATTGTAGAAAGTTTGTAACTGTAACCACTTAGGAAGTCTGTGATGTGGGCACCGTCTCAACATGTCTTTGTACCTCTCCCAGGCTTCATATAATGACTCTCCATCTTGCTGGGTGAAAGTAGTAATATCATTCTGCATCTTCGCCGTTTTTGCTAGTGGGAAAAATTTGAATAAAAACCGCTGAGCAAGATCACTCCATGTAGTGATAGTTCCAGGCGGTAAAGAGTTCAACCAGCTTTTAGCTTTGTCCTGAAACAAAAACGGGAACAATCTCAGTTTAATGGCATCATCAGTAATGCCATTATGTTTAACAGTCTCGCAGATCTCAAGGAAGGTGGCAATGTGAGCATTTGGATCATCAAGGGGGAGAGCCGCTAAATTGATTTGCCTGTACTATCTGAATAATAGCCGGCTTGATCTCGAAATTATTGGCTTGTATGGTTGAACGTCTAATCCCCAAGAATGTCTCATTAACCACAGGCAAAACATAGTCACGTAATGCTCGGTTGTTTATGATTGCTCCTTCTTGTCCCCTTGCTAAATCGTTTCCTTCATCGTCAGCCATAGTATTTTGTTCTAGTCTAGAAGCCTCTCTCCTTTCTTTTCTGTTCTTTCGACACGTACGCTCGATCTCAGAATCAAAAAGAAATAGATCTTCTTTTCCAAACTTTCTCAAACACTAGCCTTAATCACCTTGAAAACAAAAGCAGGACACTAAGTAAATTAAAATAAAAAATTCAAACTAAAATTAAATTTGCTTAGTATCGATATTAATAAAAATCAAACAGTCCCCTGCAACGGCGCCAAAAACTTGTTGTGAAAATTATGAACGCAAGTGTACGTATCGTAAACAAGTAATAAAGTAGTGAGTATGAGTATCGTCCCACGAAGACTGTTGATTTACTAAGTACCGAAATTTAGCTAACCCTAATTTTATTTGAATTAACCGACTAAAGAAAAATTAAATTAAATTAAATTAAATAAAAATTGAAAATAAACTAAAAGCAATAAAAATAAATGAGAATAAAAATTAAAAACAAAAAATAAAACAAGATGTAAATCAATGAAATTAAACCTAGGGTTTCCGATTTCACCGTAACTAATCCACTCTAAAAATTCTCTATCTCATTAGCCTACAATTATTTCCCTAGTTGATAGTCAAGATTCTCTAATTTATTCACTATCCTCTCCCGAGTTCAAGCAAAAATATCCTTAATTACCAATTCACTATATTCCTATGTAAATTAAACTAATTAAAAATTCATTAAGATCTATAGAAACTCATATAGCGACTATACAAACCATGTAAATATATTCCTATTCAACATGCAATTTATAGCTTTCAATCTAACGAACTAGATACATAAATCTCCTTCCGGTTTCATTATAATTAACAAATCATCTATTTAGTGGCCAGTTACATAGAAGCATTAAGAACAGAATTGAAAACTCAACTAAGAAAAATAATTTATGGACTAAATTGAAAGAAAAATATTTAAAGCATTATAGATAGGCTACATCGTAGCCCTAGAAAAGAAATCTAAAATATAATTAAACTAAGAGAAAAAAAATATTAAATGAAAACATCCTAAAGAAAATAAAATTATAAAGTTAAAAATAAAATCAAACTAGAGAAATCGCGGTTGAAGAGGCTCCACTCCACTACTCTGTCTCCCACAGACTTTCTCTCTCTGGACTACTATGTTTCTCTCTCTAAAATTGTGTATTTTTTCCCTCTGTCCCGTAGTTCTTTTATAGCTGAAAAGAGAGTATTTCCCAATTATTCACAGATTCCTATGCTCAAATATGATTGGTTGTGTGATGTCACTTTACAATTTACTCTCTCTTTCTCCTCACGTTTCTTATGCAAAATCTGGTAATAGGTGAATAATCCTATGCGGAATAAAAAGGTAGGCTCAGCACGTAACTAGATATTGATTGGCTAAAAGAAAGCTTGAATTTTATTTTATGACATGACGCTTTTTCATTGGAGAGAAAATCAAGTGCACAAGACCTAAGATGCACCAGATCAAACACCCCAAAAGAATCCTCCACCATCTCTCTTACACATGGGCCCCAGTTGTCCCTTTTGTTGCCTCCCTCATTCTCCTTCCTCCGCAAGTGTGCTACACTCTCCAATCCGAACCATCAATCCACTTGATCCAACGGCTAAGCTTTAATCCGGATTTTATCTTCTTTTTTTTTTTTCTCTTTTCTTCTTTTCTATCAAATCAAAATTACATTAAATCAAAAAACTAAATCTGATAAAATAACATAAAATTAAATAAAACTAAATCTAAACCAAAATAAAATAAAACAACTTAAATTACTAAAAATCAAAATTAAAATTACTCTAGGATACATATTTTTAATGAATAAAATAGCATAATTAACTCTATTTTTATAGAGTTATCACAAAACATCGAATTACTATTTTAGAACCCACTAGGTTCGTATAGCTATCCAAATAATGGACATAGGAGCACAAGAGTGAATATCCATTTGATTTGAGGAATTTTGACAGAAGTAGAATTCACTAGTCTCGTGTCAACCCCGACACTTCTGAGACTAGAATTTCAGGATTTTAACTGTCTTAAGGATGTTCGAGTTTCACTCTAGGGAGGCGGACGAAGGATTCATAATGAATCGGAGAAAAAATAACATATTTAGCCAATTCCTAAGTGATGTATGAGATATTTGTCAAATACTTTTCTAAATCCTTTTTAAACATCAAAATTTCACAGGTAAGATCCCAGACAGATCTAAAGCCTGAAGCTCTGATATCAAAATTGTCACGACCGAAAATCTAAGACTGTGACTTTTAGTAATTTTAAGTGAAAATAGTGATGAATAGTAATTTCTAAAATTTCAGAAAAATTTAAGTACTTGAAATTTAAGTTTAATCCTCAAAAGTAAGCAAATTACGAGATTGGACAAATTTAAAAATCATGATATTATCTACCAATTTTAAATTTCCAAGTAAATCTTTCATTTTAAGATGAGCGAAAATCCTAATTAACTAGTTTAAAAAAAAAACTTTTATTAATTCATGAAGTTTATTAAAAAAGTTCAAATTAAAACCCTAGGCCTAATGTTCAAATAATTTACATAAAATAATTTTATTTTCTTTTAAGTACTCGATTTAATAACAAAAATCATCCTCATGCATCTACTCAGTAAATATATTACTATTGGCTAAATAAATTTAGCTTAGGAAAGAGAAATTGATACCGAGTATAAACCAACCAATGAAGAGGATTGGAACTGCAAGTATATGTCAAACATGCTTGCTAAGCCACAAAAATAATTACCACAAAATAGGTCAACACCTGAAATGGGAGGAAGTAGGAGGTGAGCACGAGAATACTCAGTAAAAACTCAATCACCCTTGTTTTTTGTGAATGCAATTTTATCAAATCTGCATGGTTAATGCCTTTTCCAAAATCCATTTATAAACCAAATTTATAAAAGAATTGGTATCCAGAATATTCACATATTCAAAACCAAAGTCAAATATCGCAAGATTGTACATATCATAAATCAACTCATCCCATGAGCTCACACCCTCACATCACGAACTAGAGTAACTCGTACTACGTGTACTAAATACTCTCTGTATGTTATTTATCCCAAAAAACTGGAGGTACACCCATGTGTCTAAGCCTATCGAACCGAAGGGGCAACTGAATGCCTACACCTACCGAATGGGAATAATCAGAAAAATCCTACGCGGGTTTACAGGCTCTCACCGAAGGCGGGTGTATTAATCTGCCTACTACAATAATGCGATGCCTAAAATGTATCTCATGTGTGATCCTATGGTATGTACAATATGTAACAAAATATGAATAATAACCATACAATACATAACCAAACAATACTATAAAATTCAACTTGGCATTATTCTGGCATTTACTATACATGGGCAGCACACTGCTGTTTTATCCCATAGTCATAATATAAAAATATGTATAAAATTCATACAGCCCAATCACAGCATAATCCAATAATTTTCAGTAATTTATCAAAATATCATTTATTCACGATTTTTCACAAAAATAGTTATAATGAGAATTTTCAAATTAAAACATGTATAAAATCTAGTAATTGAATCTGTACCTCGAGATTGTAGTTATGCTGTACTAACGACGCTAGAAATATCCTTAATTGACCACTTGGTTGTTCAGACAGTCGTTCTCGGATCTCGTCACGTTTACTTGAAAAATTGACTTTTCAAACGGAGCCTCAGATTGAGAAACAAAGGTCACCACTGAATTCAGAACACCCAAAAACATTAGGTTAGATATAAAATTTTTCAAAAACGGGTTTCGGTGCGGGACCGGCGGTGGCACGTAAAACAGCGCAATTCACGAGCTATTTTCTCGATTTTCATGTCACTTCAGAAAATAGTGGTATTTTACATCAAAATTCATGTCCCAACCTCATTGAGTCTAAATTCGAAGTCAGAACTCAGTTTCGAGGTCCCTAGAATTAAATGAGCTCAAAAATCCGAAAATTATAAAAAGATCACTTTTGGAAAATAATTAGAAAAATGCCATTTTTTTCAATTCGAAAATTGACTCACTCCCAAACTCTGTTTCAACACTTCAAAATCATAATTTTCTTGCTTCATCCTCCTCTTTCGTGTGGTATAATATTTACAGGTAAAATATCTCAATTCCAAAATAATTACGAAAATACTAAAAAAATTAAATATTATAAAATTGCTATAGTGACGAGATTCTCACCGGAGTTGAGTTAGAGGTCGTGGATGGTCGAAAAAGATCGACGACGTTGAGACGAGTCCAATGGTACCAGAGTTGAGACGAATGGACGTCAGATGACGAAACGACGGCTGAAAAACCGACGTAGTGGCGGAACTTTCAAGTGGCCGGATTTTAGTCCTCCGGTGACAGAACGAGGCGGCGATGGCTGCTGTTGCTTCGTCGATGGCTAGGCGAGGGTGCGGGACAGCGCGTCGGGCAGTAAGGTGGTCGAGCAACTTCGGATGAACAGTAAAATGGGGATGGGATTTCGTTAATGGCCAGGGACTTGGGGGAAGAAGAGAAAGAAGTTGGGGGTTTTATTTGCAATTTTTGAAACTGTTACTAGTGGGACACGTGGCGCCACCTGAGTAGACCGAAAAACTTTCTGAAATTCCACTTTGGCCACAAATTTTAAAAAGATTCTTTCACTTTAGTCCCTCCTTAATTACACTTTTGTCCCCGGTTTGTAATTTGTTTTTTCATTTTTTGCCCCAAATGCACCTAGATTTTATTTTGTCTAGGGTCAACACTAATAATTTAATTCAAAAATAATTTTAGATTTTTTTTTAATTAATCCGAAAATATAGAATTACTAAAATGCTTTTGAATTAAAATTACTTAATTACCCTTAAAAATTTTGGGATTTTACAAAGTTTATAAAACAATTGGTATCCCGAATAATTACGTATTCACAACCAAAATCAAATCCACATAATTGTACATATTATAAATCAATCATGTATATGAGTGAGCTCTCATCCTCTCATCACGGCCCTGTAATACCTTTGTAACAGAGGTACCCAGGATCTTGATACTACTCGTAGGTATATCTGTCAAAAACCTGTGCAGGGGCCTAGATCTTTATCCTAGTACTGCAGCAACTCACTAATGATCTAAACTACTATGATGTAACAATGCAACTCAAGTGTGTGATCCTATGTTATGTATAACATGTAACAATTCATAATAACTATGTATCTATGAATCAAATCGTGTTTTAAAATCCAACTTGGTATTATTCTAGGATTTATTGCAACATGGGAAGCACACCACTATTTTAGACCATAATCACAATATAAAAATATGTAAAGTAATTCATATGGTCCAATCCTTGTATAATCCAACAATTTTCAACAATTTGTCAAACCATCATGAAATCACAATTTTTTCATAATTAAGTTTTAATGCAATTATAAATCAAAACAGATATAAAATCAGGTAATTGAACTCCTACCTCAATATGGTAATAATATCAAGCTAATGATACTCAAAGAAACTCTTGTTGGTTACTTAGATATTCGAAGAGTAGTTTCCAGATTCTAGCAAGTCCACTTGAAAAAGTGACTTTTCCATCGGAGACTTAAATGGAGAACCCGAGTTCACCACGGAGATGAATTTTGATGTACAATTACTTAGAGGTGATCGGCGATGACGAAAGAAGACCACACACAGTGAAGGTATCGAAAGCAGAGGTCAGACGTCGTGCAGGTGGCAGGAAAACCTCGTCGGAGGCAGAATCTTTGCAGGGCCACTGCAACTTCGTCTGACGTCGAAACGAGGTGGGACCAGTGGTATTGGCTTCATCTTCGATAGACCTTCGACACGGGCTAGTGTGTCATCAGAGCTAGGCGACGGTAGCGGCGCGGTAGAGTTCTAACAGAAACTGGTATTTTTGGTAGATTTCGGAGACCTTGTGTGAGGAAGAAGGGAAAATATAGGTCCTTTTAAGTTAGCACCTAAATATTAAATTCAGATATTGCTTATTTTATTCTGAAAATTTGAAATTGCGACAATGTCATTACTTTAGAAAAAGTATCTTTTGCCCTTTACTTTAACTAGATTTTACATTTTCCATCTATTTGCTAAAGTTAGGAGTATTAAACGAAATGAACAATTTTCAAAGTCCTTTTCTGGGAATGGAAAAGGTATGTTATTGAAAATATTTTTTCTTAAGGATTAATGGGAATTAAATTATTTTTAGGGTCCTCCCAGTGAGTACAATTTACTTGGATTCCTCTTTTATTATAAAAATAATTAATCCTGATTTGGAAGTATAGGCAGATTAATTATTAATGTAAAGGAAATTAAGGATCAAGTATCCAGTAATTATTCTGTTTCCCTTTTTCAATTATAATTAGTAAACATTGCCATAAGTAGAGTTTTAGTGCATGGTGCGTCAAATCCTGATATATATGTAGTACATATTTCTATGTAATTTGTTAAGATGATGACCAAAGATGACATGAAAGAAAGCTAGCTAATGAGCACTACCATATACTCTCTCTCTCTCTCTCACGCGCATAATTTAGTTATACACACATTGTAGATCATAATGACTAATATAATGACTGTAATTATACATGCATATAATTACAAACTGCGGCGAAATAATGAATACGGAAGTGTAGTATATCCAAAAATCTTACTGATAATTAATCATAAGTAACCCTATCTATGTTATATATATATCCATAGTATATTATTCCAAATGTGATTAATGTAGAGCTAGCTAGCTAGATATATAAAGGTAATTATATGTTGGTCATAGAGTAATAGCGCTAGCTATAGATAATTTGCTAGCTATAAATAATGTATGGTAATTATATGCAGCTGATAGAGTCTCATATAACAATTACATACTTTCATGCAATAATACACAATGACTACAATATTATTTATATTTGAAACAGTTTGTTAATCATGACAGATTTTACCTTAATATACCTGATTTTTTTTCTATATGATGCTTTTAATAATACTTGGGGTCCCACTTATGGTAAAGATACAGTGAAATTTATATGCTAATTAATTATCTCAACCGGTCATAATCATACTTTGATCTTTCTAATTATGGGGCAAAATGTGATTTTATATATATTTTTTATCGAGTTATTAGTTGAATCCCAAAAGCCATGCAACGAATTAAGATCATGTGAATTGGCTTTATTACTATATCGAAAACACAAAGCGGTGTGTAAGTAAACCTTAAGTTAAGGCCCTTTATGATCTACACACCTAAATATTTCAAAAGGGTTATCTTTCTTATTATTTTCTCTCTCTCTCTCTCTAGATCTCCTTTTTGTCTTTTTCCTTTCCTTTTCTTTTTTCTTTCTTTTCGGAAGATTCAAACGGCAAAAGCCTTATATGCATTGACTTATTAGCTAGCGTGCCTAGAAGATACACATTTACTAGCATATGTCTAGGGAAACTTTCGTGAGAGAGAGGAAATATTTTGGATGCTTCCTCTTCTCTCATTTCATTTTATTTTTTCGTTTTTGCTAATTAGGGCATTCTTGTTATAGATCAAGAAAGAATTCCTCGGCTATGTTACAACAAAAAGTCACTTTAGTGCGATTAGGGAAAAAAAAAAAGAAAGAAAGCTAAAAAACCTTGATTAAATTACTAGTACCCTATATATACCAAGAACTTAAATGTTAATAAGATTGGCTAATTCTCTAAACACTCACTAGCAAGCTAGTACTTTATCATGGGTGCCAATAGTTGGGATGTGGCTAACATTCCTCCTTGCCTGAGCTATCTAAGTAGTAGCTTGAAAAAAAAAAAAAAAAAAAGCTAGTAGTTTATTATCTTTTAATAATGAATTATGGCTGCAAATTAACCAAAAATCATCCAATATAAAATTTGTTATTAAATTCGTAAGCTAGCGGATCCGCCCTCGCCTTGTGCGTTTGTTCTTGCATCATAGATTTTGGAGAATAAAAAATGGAAGGTAGGTAAGGAGCCACTTTCGTTTTCTTATTAAATATTGGTAGTCGTAGCCTTATTAATTTGAACTACACTAAATTAGAAATCTAATCTCAAAGGAAGAAAGAGTTAAACCATTCTCCTTGTAACATTAGTGCTTGAGATAGTAAGACTTTCAAATAATTGTCTTGTTTTACATTTGGTTTTCTTGTGTTTTATTCTTTTTTTTTTCCCTTCAATTTGACCTCTTTTTGAGGTTTAATAATTTGGTTTTCAAAAATTCTTTGCTTTTTTAGATAGGTAATTCTTTCCTTCAAACAAAATATTAAGACCAATATTTTTTCTGACTGAATTTAATTAATTAATTTAGCTAGCTGGCAATATCATTTTTTTCCTAGGTATATTTAATTAACTATTCTAGCTTTCTATTATATAGTTAATTAGTATTTCATATCTCCTTATTTTTTTTCTTTTTCAAAACAATATAATGATTTACATTGCTTTTACACATACCATTTTGAATAATATCAATTCACACATGACATGTATTATTATGATTGTGATAATGTGAAGCAGCTAGCTAGTTCTATTCATGCTTATTCATATATTAATTAAAGTTGATATATGTTATATGGTTCAAGAAGGCGATCAGAATTAATCTACCATATGATTTCAGTATCTTTACATGTCCCAAGAGGGACAAATCTTTATGTATAGCACTTGAAATTCCTGCTTACCAAAGCAAAATAGATGTATGCTTTATTTCAATCATATTATGTGTTATGAAGATGCAATAATATATTGGTATGACTGAAATTGGGTGCCTGTTTTCAAAGAAAGTTCTTTGCATTCATATAGAAGATGGTAAATGATGTGAAGGGTTAACTTAAAAAATCAAAAACTTGCCTCAAAAGGTTTAAGAGCTGATAAAACCTCTAATTACGTAACCAATTAGATGCAAAATTACGCAATAAGAAGGAAAAATTTAAGCCAAGCAATGATTTTGTTGATTGAGAATAAGTTGCTTCTTGTGATAAGATTAGTATCCAAGTAGCTAGAAGTTGAATAGATATACATTCATTCATCATTACGTACTCTTATGATGCTTGATCCCCTTACTATAGCCTAGGGCACAAGCATACTATGCATACTAAGAGTACTTTAAAATAAAGATTTCAATGTGAAAGGAATGAAAACAAGAATCACAAGATCACATGGAGCTAGCTTACTCCAATAGTACTTTACACAAATAGAGCCCTTCTGATATAGGACCCCTAACTCAATCTTCAATTCAATGAGTAGCTACTTGCTATAGATATGTTTAATTAAATTTGTTAAGTACAATTCCGTTTCCTTAATTATAATAAAGGTCCAATTATGTTCATTAGATTATTTTCCTCCTAGTTTTACTATATATTCAACGTATAGCCTAGATAGGGCCAAAACTAGGGTTTTCTAGTAGTCAAACTATAAAGAACTAAACTAAATAATAACCGTGTCACTCTGGTTATTAGTTATGATCTTAGTCAAGGCATGCGTATGTGAAAATTAACCCTAAGAAATATTAGACCTATGTATGTTGTGAGTTTCAAGGAATTAATTATTCCTTATCATAATAACCGGAATTAAAATATGATTTATTTTATCTAAAGAGCAATACTTTGCAATGACATTGAGAAGATCACATGTGAAAGTTTGTGACTTTATTAATCTTATTTTGCCGTGATTATATGATTCTACCTAAGGTATAGATCCAATAATAGAGGTACAATATACCAGCTACAAAGTAATTGGGAGAGAGAAAACGGTGTAATAGAGAGTAAATAAATTAAAGGCCTGCAACAATTTCGACAACTAGGTAGCTACTTTGTAAGGGGAAATATGATTACGTAGGAAGGTATAAGTCAGTGCTGTTGAAGCTTTGAAAAACTTAGAGCACACGCACATGAATATTGCCACCCACTTGGAAAGCACGAGTAGGCTCTCACTCTAGCTCTTACACTATAAAACCCCGACCAAACCATGTGGTTTTTTCCTCGAGAGATTTGTCATACAATATGGCTACTAAGTCTCAGTGTTTTTATTGGGGCCTATTGCTCTTACTTTCGCTTTTTGTTGTTCACTCAACCCCCACACCCCATGTAATCACTTACCATTCAAAAAAAGAACCTCCCCCTTTTGCTTTCGTTTATTTGATGTTTAATAATTATATATAAGTTGTATAGCTTAGCTCTCATCTTAATTTTTAATCCTCATATGTTTTTTGTTATGCTTTAATTGCATTATACAGGCCTACATTGTTTATTTAGGGCGCAAACGTCATGATGATCCTAAGCTCACTTCAAACCACCATCTTCAAGTCCTCACCAATGTCTTTGCTAGGTTAACTTTTTAATTACTTTTTGTTCCCATACTTCAGATTATTTCATTCTCGTATAAACTATATGTCTGCAAATTGATCATGATCAGGTTATTCAAGCTGCGCATGGATCATAACTTAGCATTATTGAATAACTCTCTCTTTTGCACTTATCCATTTTCAGTAAAGAAGATGCTAAGCAGTCCATGCTCTATAGTTACAAGCACAGTTTCTCGGGGTTTTCAGCAATCCTCAATTCAACTCAAGCAGCTATCTTAGCCAGTAAATAAATAAGCTTATAACGTTGTTTCAATCTTTTTTTCTTGTCCGTTTTAATTATGAGTGTTAATTGCTGTTATTATGATCATGGTAATATATATATATGTATATATATATATATATATATCTAATAGTTTAACAAACTTATCACACATGGAAAACAAAAACAAAAAATGGAATCAATTATTTGGCCCCGCATGTGTATATAACAAATTAACCTAATACAAGAGGGGAAAATGGAACAAATTATTCTATCCCCAAAACTAAAACATGGAAAATAATAATAATAATAATAGAGCAAATGGAGCCACATTATAATATATACGTATATAACTATTGTATCACATACGTTGTAACACTATTCTAATGTACTATCATATATATATATATATATATATATATATATATATATTTATATATATATATATATATATATTTATACGACCATTAATAATTAACGAATGATATATAAAGACAATAGAACAGAAAAAACAAACACACATAGATTTAAATAGAAAATCCTAATCAGGAAAAACCATTAATGAAAAAAAAAAAATTTACTATGTCAAAATTTCACTAAGTACAGAAAATTGAGTTTTATACGGTCTAATTGGAATATATATAATTATAAAACCCTAAAATATATAACAGAAAAATCAAGCTCATAAAATAAGCTCATACCTTTGGGGCACCACTCCCGCACCTTTGTCGGTCCAATCTTTCCGTTTTTATCAAAGATCCCAAAAAAATTCTCTTAATTACAAAGTACCACATATATTGCACCACACCACCATCTTTTCGGATCGGGTTAAATAAAATTAGGAGAATTATTTTATCTCAACTTTTCAAATATATGTTGCATTAATTAGCTATGCCCATAGTAATAAGTAGCAATTTATATATCGAAGAGGCTAATCGAGCTATCAGTTAATCGGTTATTAACTATTAAATAATGAAGATTAATTTATAAAACTAAATATATACACTTATATGGTGCAGAGAGAAAAGGAGTAATATCAGTGTTCAAAAGCAAGATGCTGAATCCTCAGACCACAAGAAGCTGGGATTTCTTGGGTCTTAGCTTGACCAGATCTCAAGGTCAATCCACTCCAGCTCAGCTTGCCTACGGCGATGACATTGTTGTCGGAGTCATTGATTCAGGTTAATTAATTAATTTCTGAATCAATTTCATTCTATATATTAACATATATTAGCACATTAGCATCTCAAAATTACATCTTCTCAACATCTAATATATATATATATATACACACACATATATCGTTTTAGGTGTATGGCCAGAATCTCAGAGCTTCCAAGAAGAGACCGGAATCAAACCAATTCCATCCACATGGAGAGGAATATGTGAGAAAGGAGAAAGGTTTAACCCTAAAATGGACTGCAACCGCAAGCTAATAGGAGCTCGTTACTACTTGAAAGGCTTCGAAACCGATTATGGATCAATCAGCAGCTCCGAGATCAAATCTCCCCGGGACTTCTCAGGACACGGGACTCACACCGCCTCCACTGCAGTGGGATCCATCGCGAGGGGCGTCAGCTTCCCCGGTGGCCTAGCCAAAGGCACCGCCCGAGGCGGAGCCCCTAAGGCTCGCCTAGCGGTCTACAAGGCCTGCTGGGGCGACCCCGAGCGGTCCTATGGTTTCCGGTGCAGCGAAGCCGATCTTGTGAAGGCATTCGACGACGCGTTGTCAGATGGTGTCCACGTGCTCTCGGTGTCGCTAGGATCGAGGCCACCGACGAGGAAGTTCTTTGATTCGGGCACTGCGATTGGGTCGTTCCACGCAATGCAGGTCGGAGTGAGTGTCGTTTTCCCCGCCGGCAACGATGGGCCGGAGTCGGGACTCGTCACGAATGTTCAGCCGTGGTCCATTTGCGTTGCTGCTTCTTCCATTGATCGGACGTTTTCGACCAAAGTTGTTGTACAAGGAAACTTCACTGTCGTGGTACGTACGTGATAATATTGTGCGATATTGCATGGATTTGCATGGTTGTGTCGTCATTGTTGTTTTTGAGGTGAAATTTATGAAAAATAAATATGTAAATATATACATAATTGTCATCAAATTAAAGAAAAAAAATTGTAAACATTAGCCTAGCTGGTTTATTCACAATATTTAATTATAGAAAAGTTTTAAGTCCGGTTTGAAACCCCGGATGAAGACAACATTACGGGAAATATATAGAGGTAAATTTAGAATAATTCTATAAAATTCGGAAACGGATTAAAAAATAAATAAATTATATAAACTTTGGGAAATATCTCCTCTATCATCTTATGTGTTGGGATATTTTTCTATTCCGAAAAATTGAACAGAGATTAAGTACTTGTACGTATAAATGATTAGATGATAAAGATTTTCTTACAAAGTCACCATATATATATATATATATATATAGGAAATGATATTAACGCTTTCGCATGTACATTTAAAATATATAGTCTGATTTTAAAAATACGTACACTACCCCTTCAATACATCGTACTCATGAATGAACATTACTTTTTGATTAATTTTTTATGTTTATAGAGAGTTTTCCTCTTCCCTTCTGAAGATATTTTGTTCATGGTTTTTAGAGTTAAGAATCAATATTAACTCAATAACCCTAAACAATATGTCTCATAGACTCAACATTATCAAGTATTCATTATTCTTAAAAACAATATATATTTAAATTCCAAAAAAAATTAGTTCATTCATTATCCAAAAACAATACAAATAAAAAATGTTATAGACCTCGATACATAAGATGATCGATAGGGAGTTTGTGAGATAGACAAGAAATTGAAGAAAAAGATAAAGGGGTAGTGTGAGTTTTTCAAAATCAATATAGAGTGAGGAACTATTAGATAATATGGGAAAAAATATCAAGTACTAAGTTTTATTTATGACCAAATTTAAAATAAAAGAGCATGTGTAAAGTGGGTGAGAAAATAAAACATTAACTTTTTTTATTTTTTAAGATGTTGTAGGTAGAGAGAAACAAGAGGAGCGACGTAGAGCCAGCTTGATCAATTTCATTATATGTGTGTATAATTTTTTTAATTAAGCTGAGGAATTTAAATTTGGTATGACCACAATATTGGAGGACAATATTCTTCATACCAACTATATTTTTGTCTTTTTTAATGCTATATTTACGGGGGTACTTTCATGCACCACTTATGCACACATGCATACTCATCTACTCAACTACTGGAGCTTAACATAGGGCATGCATAGTGTAGCGTCGTGATGGAGATCTGATTGATGATCGGAGTTCAAAATATGGTAAGCACAGTTTTAAACGTGGGGTTGAATTTTCTGGGCCCCAGATCCTTGACCACTTGCAGAAGCTCCTCCACTACTTTATTAGATGATGACAGGGTGACAACTCTCCGTGGCTTTATTAGATATAAGGCCCATCCCAAAAGTCTCAGCGAATATTCTCGTTAATAAGGTTGGAAAAGTATGCACTTTATTGTCGATGGAGTAAGGTCCATCAGAAGAGCTTTCAGCAAAGATACCTGTTAGTAGGTTAAGCTCTGCATAGTCACACACGCCCACAGAGAATTACTACATTAATCGCCCCACTTTCTTCTTATTTCATTTCTTTAAAAACATTAGGGGAAAAAAAAACAAAACCAAAAAAAAAAGACAAAAACATGGTGCATGCACACACATATATACACTACCAACCTACTTGAACTAGCCCAACTATATTAAGTGTACTTATGCGTGGTTAATATATTACTCTCGCTAATTATGAACTCATCATATATAAGAATTAGATACTGATTCAACAATTTTTCTTATGTTTTTGAACAGGGAGAAAGCTTTAGCTTTATTGGTGCACCAATCACGGGAAGATTAGCTAATGCAGTTAGTTATTTTAATAAGGGGTATTGAATACACTCTTTTTAACTCTTAAAAACTCTTGGAGTCATGTTTACTAATTCATAATGCACCGATGATTCTATTTCTCTTCCGTTAATTTGTTTACTGATTTATTTAGAGTACACTATTTTGGGAATTTTATACATAATTATTTAAATTTTGGAAAATTTTGGAAAAAAAACTCAATTTTTTATTTCTTTTTAATCCCATATTTCCTTTTCCTTTTATTTTCTCCTTCGTTTCATTACGGACTAGCTAATGATAAATTAGGTTTACAGTTACTTAGTACTGTCTTTTTATGAACCTAATTTATCATTTATATGCTAATAAATATGCATATATAAGGCTTCATTAAGCAATAATTCTTATACGATAGAACATAATTAGTAATTAAGCTGTTGGTTCCTAAAATATTATAAAGAACTCTTATTTTTGTCTTTAAATTTTAGAATGTATCTTTAACTCCACTAGCGATCGTTATTCATAGACATGCTCCATTAAATTATTTCAAAAAGAACTAGAACTATGATTTGCACTTTTTTAGGGACTATATTGTGTATTGTCGCCTATTTCCATTATCTTCTTAGAATCTTAATGGAATAAGTGTATTCAATGACAAATGAAGAATAGTTTTAAAAATTGAATCCAAGACAGTAAGTAAGACTTAATTGAAACAGGAAATTAATTTTGAAAAGCATATTATGACTATATGTAACTTCTCGATAAAATAATTACGACCAACAAATTATTAAGTATAATATGTTCTAAATGCAGGATTTGCAGTGAGGAATTCCGAAATGTTTCGAAAAAAGCTACGGCTGGAAAAATACTTTTGTGCTTCTCGACCATTGGACCAATATACTTAGAAGAGGCAATCGACGCTGCCAAGAACATCAGTGCCGCGGCTTTGATCTTTGTGGAACCATCGCCTAAGCCCGAAGGCCCTGATGTTTTCCCCACCGTCCGCCTCGATCTTATTCAAGGGATTAAACTTAGGGACTATCAACTTCAATTTGAGGAGTACGATAATTAACCTAATATGCATTTATGTCAATATATGTATGTATATATATATATATTCTCATGAATCATGCATAATATTGATCAGATTTTAATTCATTTATTTGAAAAGTATGAACCTAATTTGTTGACAGTAAAATTAACGTTAGGTTGTGAATCTATAACAAAGTGATCTGTTTGAATTTCTTTATATAAGTTGAAATAGTAATTTCCATAATCACATCATATATTAACGTGTAGATTTTTAACTAATTCATGCTTTTGCCTGCAGTAAACCTTTCACGAAAATAGGACCCACAAAGACTCTTATTGGGAAGACATTAGCACCTAGAGTTGCATACTTCTCTTCAAGAGGACCAAGTTCAGTGGACCCCGATATTCTCAAGGTACATAAAACATACTTATATACATATACTAGACATATATATGGCGTAAATGACTATTTATCAATATTATTGATGCTAATTTCTTAATGCACCTCAAATTTATTATAACATATGTAACATACATAAGACTTTTGGTGCACATGTATTATATGGTTATTTAATGGATAATAAGGATTATAAAAGTATAATTGATGGATAAACAGCCAGATTTGACTGCTCCGGGACTGAACATATTAGCGGCGTGGCCTACAGAAACTCCCCCAACTCTTACAAAAAAGGATAAACGTACAGTGCAATGGAATTTTCTGTCAGGAACTTCAATGTCATGCCCTCATGTCTCCGGCATTGTTGCCCTTCTAAAGTCCTCACACCCTACTTGGTCCCCTGCTGCCATCAGATCCGCTCTCATGACTACAGGTAAGTTAGTTATATTGGTATACCTCATTAATTTAATGTTGTCTAAAATGTTCATATATAACGTTACATATTTTTGACAAATTATATAGGAAAAGCCGGCCGGCCACTTGATTTATCTAGCACAATATATGTGGTTATTATTTAATGTATTTCGGTTTTAACCTAATTTATAGAATGTCAACCCAAAAGTCGCATTTATTCAAGTTATGAATCTACAAAGAAGCGTAATCATTATTTGTTTTGGAGTACCATCAAGACACGGAGTTGCGAGTGTTAATTTGAGCTTTGTAAACACTTGCAACTATCAGTCTATCATGTAATTAATAACAATCTCTAATATATCCATTTTATGAATTAATTTTTCTCATGATTTCTTCGTCTTTGTGCCAGCATCCACGAAGGACAATTCCAACGACAACATTTTTTCAGAGGGAACGTTTGAAAATTCTGATGCCTTCGACATCGGCGCGGGCCACGTAGAGCCCTTGAAGGCAATGGATCCAGGCTTAGTCTACGACATGACAACCAAAGATAACATTCTATTCTTGTGCAACATTGGCTACAGTCCGGAACAAATACAGGCCTTGCTTCTTCCTTGCCCCGGGCCCGACATCATAAGCTGTCCTAAACAAAGAAAATCAAACTCAAACCTAAATTACCCTTCCATCACAATCTCTAATCTTAATTGCACCGTGACGATCCAAAGGACGGTTCGCAACGTGGGTCTGAGCAAATTCGCTGTATATCTCCCAAGCATCGTTAAACCGGACGGAGTGGAGGTCGTGGTGTGGCCTAGGGTTTTGTTTTTCTCGTGGTTTAGGGAAGAGATCACGTATTACGTGACGTTTATACCACAAAAGAAGTCTCGAGGGAGATATGACTTTGGGGAAATAGTTTGGTCAGATGGTTTTCACAAGGTCAGGAGTCCTTTGGTTGTGTGTGTCAACACTATTTCAATTAGTACTTCTTCGGCTGATCAAGATTATAATCATCACGATGATCAAATGTTGATTGGTGGTGTTTGAGTTTGAAGCTTATGGTTTTTGCTTCATTAACTTTCTGCTTGTCTATATATAAGCGCTTAATTGAAAGTGGCTATCTAAATAAATGATTGCTGGAAGAGAACCTTATATTGCTTTTAATTTGTTTTTGTGAGAATACTATTTTGGTTGTATTCTTTTGTGATAAATAATATTGTTGTTTTTCCTTTTTTTTTTTAATTTCTACTTTGCTTTTGTTACAATTGTTTGGTAGAAAGGACAAAAAATAGGAAAGAAAAAGAGAAAATGTGTAGGATAAAAAAAAAAATATTTTTGTTACGACTCAAAACTTAGGCCAGTGGCAGAAAATGAATTTCACAAGTAGAAATTCAATAGTAATTCTGGAAAAAATTTATAAAATTAGTTTCCAAAATAAATAAATTTATAAAATTAGTTTCCAAAATAAATTCTCATAGTTTTATGATCATCATTAGACGTAGATTGATAATAAAATTTATAAAATGAAACCGATCATCATTATTATCCTCACAATCTATGCATAATAATTATACAAACTAAATCTATGATATGGGCTTTTAAGTATTAATACAAGCCAAGAAAATAAAACATAAGTATCATATATAATTACCAATTATTAAAATCAGTAACGTGCTCCTCTCTAATCTGCTCCTAAGATTATACTGAAAACTACTTGAGAAGGGAAAAATAAAGGGTGAGTATTCATATATTCAGTAAGAATTCAATTAACTTTTTTTAATGCAATTTTCCAAACTTGAACGGTTGGTATATTTCAAACCGATTTATAAAATCAGGATCACAAAAAATCGTATTGATTCCAACATTCAAACAAAACTAAAACTACATCATTGTACATATCATATATCAACTAATGTATATAAGTGAGCTCTCTTTTTCCCATCACGACCCTATAATATACCTCTTTGGTGGAGGTACCTAGCATCCTGATATTACTAGGAGGTGTGTCAGCAAAACTTATGTAGGGGCCTAGATCTCTCACCTAGCACTACTGCTACTCGAAAGTGATCTAAACTATCGAAGTGCAATAATGAAACTCAAGTGTGTGATCCTATAGTTTGTAAATATGTAACAGTTTATAATAACCAT
Organism: Parasponia andersonii; assembly: GCA_002914805.1. Taxonomy (NCBI): domain Eukaryota; kingdom Viridiplantae; phylum Streptophyta; class Magnoliopsida; order Rosales; family Cannabaceae; genus Trema; species Trema andersonii. The sequence continues at coordinate 859,909 of JXTB01000098.1, forward strand.
GCATCTAAGAATTAATCAAATCATGCTTCAAAATTCCAATTAGCATTATTCTAGGATTTATTGTAACATGGATAGCAATCCGTTATATCATCCCATGATCATAATTTTAAAATATGTATAAAAATCATACAGTCTAATCCAAGTATAATCCAATATTTTTCAACAGTTTAGCAAAGCATCGTATTAAACACGATTTTCATAAATCAGTCATAATGCAAATTTAAATCAAAATAAGTATAAAAATAGCTAATTGAACCCTTACCTTGAGATAGTAGCTATACCAATCTAACAATGCTTGTAAAATCTCTTATTGGTCACTCAGGTACTCGAAAGGTTGTTTCGAGAATCCCATATGCTCACTTTAAGGTGTGACTATTCTAACGAAGTCAGACTGAAATTCGTCCCATGGCACACAAAATGACACTACTCATGAGCTTGCCTCAAAATTTGTGCAATTTCGAAATATATCAATGCTGTATATCAAAACTTATCTCTCGACCTCACTAAATCCAAATTTAACATCAAAACTTCATTTCGATGTCCCAAGCATTAACTGGCCTTAATTCCCAGAAGTTACAAAAATATCACTTTTCGAAAATATTTGCAAAAATATTAACTTTGTTGATTATATATAAAAAGGCCATCTTTTTAGAAATATTTTGAAAAATACCATTTTTCTAATCTCAGCTTGAGGCCTAATCTGATAGTGAAAATTTTTCAGTCCAATATTGTTTAGTTTTGCAAAAATATCAATTTTTTGTCCCGAATTTAGGGGTATTCATAGTTTGGTTTGGCTGGTTTGAACCCTATTTCAATGCACCAAACCGCATGTGCGATTTAGCTATAAACACAAACCATACGGCTTGACATAGTCTATATAAACTGACTAAACTGCACCTATATTTTGTAATTTGGTTTGGCACGGTTTCCGTGGTTTAGGTTTTGGTTTTAATAGATTTGGAGGCTCATTGCTATTTTGGTTTGTTTTTTATCCTTTTTTTATTAAAAAAAAAGCTAAAATAAATCTATTCTAGTTAAGAAATCCAAATACAAAACATAATCAACTAAACTACAAAATTTAAAATTGAAATTGAAATTAAAATATTTTATAATCTAATATATTAAGGTCTAAAATAGACTAAAACAAATTAAACCTACAATATCTAAGATGAATAAAAAAATAATAATAACAAATTTATTCATTCATCTTGGGCTTTTTTCTTAGATGAAAGCTTCTATGGATATTGTGAAATAAGTTGAGTTGGACGTTATGTAAAAAGTTAGGCTATGTGTTATATAAACTAAAAAAGTAATTTAAAAAAAAAAACTGAATGTATACATTTGCAGCCTTTTTGGTTTGAACGGCAAAATTAGATTGCTAAACCACAAACCGAACTGTACTATGCAGTTTGACATATTTTCAAACCAAATCAAACTGCAAAAGAAAAAAAAAAAAGAAAAACCACTCAGTTTGGTGCGATTTGGTATGGTTTGGGTGGTTTTCGTAGTCTAGTAGTTTTTTTGAACACTTCTACTTGAATTAGAAAAATACCACATTTTTCAATTCGAAAATTCTACTGTCTCTGGATTTCAATTCAGCACAACACCACCATATTTATTCATGATTCAATATCCTCTATCACTTTATATAACTTTGACAACCATAATAATTATTTCCCAAAAATAATTATAAAAATGCCATAAATTATTTTGTAAAACGGCCAAAAAAAATTCAAACACTTACCGGAGGTGACTCACCAGAAATTAGTGGCTAGAAAGTATCGGAGAGAACTCAAAGGAAGTTGGGCTTGCAACTTTGGGTAGTGCTCCATGTTGAACGGCAATGAAATGCCTGTTTTTAGTTGCGAAAGTTCGTGGCTTCGTGGGCTTCTTCCTGCACTCTAATGACACAATAGGCTATAGTGGCTACCTATGAGTCTTCAACAGAGGTCGAAGGAGGTCCTGGCTAGAGCTAGTGGTCGGAGGAAGTCCAGTGTAGTGGCTGGAGAAGTTGCACATACTACAACAAAAATGCAATAGAGTAGTGACGCTTATATTGACGACAATTTGTTGTCACTTTAGGAACAAATAAAGCGGCAATAATCAGAAAAGTGTTGCTATATGTTACAAGGGACTTTTTGAGTATTGAAAATCCCTAAAGCAACAAAATTTATACCTGTTTTAGGGTTTTTTTTTTATTTAAAGTAGCAATTTTTTGTCTCTGTTTTAGGCTTTTTAGTTTAAAATGATGATTTTTGTCTCTGCTTTAAGATTTTCAGTTTAAAGCGGCGACTTTTGTCTTCATTTTAGATGTTTTTACTTAAAATTTCATTATTTATTGGCACCACCACTTTCCAAAAAAAATGAAATGATGCCAAGAGAACTGGGGATGTAAATATTTACTCTAAAGGGGCGACTATTGTTGCCGCTTTAAACTGAAAAACCTAAAGCAGCGATTTTTGTCTCTCCTTTAAGGTTTTCAGTTTAAAACAGTGACTTTTGTCCTCACTTTAGGTTTTTCAATTTAAAATTTTTATCATTTATTTTTGCCATTATTTTTAGAAAAAATGAAATGTTGCCAAGAAAATTAGGGGTGAAAATATTTACCTTAAAGTGATGACTGTTATTGTCGCTTTAAACTAAAAAACCAAATGTAGTGACTTTTGTCCCCACTTTAGGTTTTCACTATTTATTGGCACCACCATTTTCCCCAAAAAAAAAATTAAATGAGCACCAAGATATAATATCTAGCCTAAAAAGAGTGACTATTGTCTCCGCTTTAGATAGTCACCCTTTTCATCCTTGTATTTTAAAAAAAAAAAAAAAGATTAATTGTAAAATTAATTATGAATAATTAATTGAAGTAATATTTTAAATTAATTCTTAACTCTAAAATGGCGACTAGTCGCCGCTTTTAACTTTTTCGTGAAATTTTAGGCAGGCAAAATGACCGTCAAATTTTGTAAACTTAAATAAAACGGGATGTTTCATTTAAAGCAGTGACATTAGGTTTATAGCGGTGACAAAATTTGTCGCTTTAAGTTTGCATTGTATTCAATCTAGAAATCACTTCTTCTTCCTCTTTTTAATCTCATATTCTCTTTCTTTTTCTATAGTCATTCTCTCTCTTCGATTTTCCTCTCTGAAAATCTCAACCCCTCTCTCACAAGCACGGCATCTCCTTCTTACTATAAATTCACTTTCATCTCTCTATAAAGTATATTTTCTATCTTTTTATCTATCTCACTTTCTTTCTCTTGATTTTATTTTTTTTCATTTTTGTTGCTTTTTTTTTGGGTCTAGCCATCACCATTGCCAATAACTACTGTCGCCATCTACCTTCATCCATTATTGCCAGCCACCCTAATCAGTCTAGTTAGTTTTGATTTTTTTTTTGTTTAAGTTTTTGTTTTAGTTTTTTTTTTTTATTTTTTGATAATTTTTTATGTTAAAAATTAGTTTTGTAATTTTTTTTTAAAAAAATTATAATTTATGGTTATTATATATGTGTTTATATAATTTTATTGTATTATATTTATGGTTATAACTACTTAATTACTTGTTGTATATACTTATTTTAATTTTAGGCAACTCTTAAAATAATTGTTTTTAAAAAATTAATTAATATCATTAAAATATTTAGTATTTAATTATATTAATTATTAATATCTATATTAATTTAATTAATTTGAAATATAATTATTTTTAATTTCTCATTTTAAAACTAATTAAAAATATTTTTAAAAAAAAAACTAAAACGGAGATAAAAAGTCGCTACTATAGAGTAATTAAATATGGCAACAGAAAATGTCATCACTATAGAGATCTATACTATGCAGTGACTCTATATGTCGCTGCTCGATTCCTTTTTTGTTGTAATGATAATGATGTTAAAATTGACCTAACACTTAGGAAAAATCATACATGCATACAAAGTATGGAAAACATATGATCATATCATGAACACAACGAAAAAATTAGCGGATTTAGGTTTTAAAATTTTTACATGAAAATAATTATCATAATCGTAAAACATACATATATCATATACAGGATCATGTATAACATAAATCAAATCTAGATGTATAAATCCTAGAGATGATATTAGGATTTACCTCTTGTAACATGCTCCTTCTTAATCTCTTTTCTTGATGGTAATCAAATCTCTAACCGTAGATCTTCTTATCTATGTTCTAGCTCTTAGTTGATGAGGCAATTGGGTACTAAGTTGAATCTTTCATTGGACAATGATCAAGAATAATTGCTTGATCCTTTGGAACACCAAGATATGAGATGAAAACGTGAGGTTGCAGAAAACTTTTTCTCAGCCTTGGCAGAAAATCCTCTCTCTCTCTCTCTCTCTCTCTCTCTNTTGTTTCTGTTTTCTTTATATATACGTTTAGTTTGTATTTAGTTGCTCTGCTTGGTTGCATTAACTGTTTAAATCTACTTGTTTCTTGCTATTTGGGGATCTTCCACACCAACCCTCAAAATATCTTCTCTTTCTCTCATAATATCACTCTCTCTCTCTCTCTCTCTCTCTCTCTCCCTATGTTTCATGTCTAATACTCCTAAAGTTACTTTATAATTTTTTCTCTCATGTGTCTTATATATATGAGGCCCAAAATTGCTAATCCCAATCTAATTAGGATTTGGCTTATTCTTTAATTTAGGCTTTGGGTGTACTTTTGTAAATATGTCCAACTCATGTAATTTGTTTATAAAAATACCAACTTCTATGTAGAATCATTATTTTACACAGTTTCATAAAACTAATTTCATAAATACCACCAATCAATTAATGAGTTTTGTTGAGCTAGATAAGAAGCCTAATAGATTCAAATAATCTAAGTTCTAATAGTATAATAAATATATAATAACTCTTATTATGGTATTTATATAAATATTATTAGTAAATGGAACACTCCATTAAAGGCCCACTACTACATTCTTAGATTAAATGACATGCCTTTTATAGAGATTTAATCAACTAGCCTTGATTAACCAACCCATCTAGTATATTTTATACCATATGTAAAATCTATATATAATGTAATAGTTGAATAAATAAAATTATCATAATACCCCTCAAACACATATTTCTATCAAGGAATAATGTTATCGATAATTTTGTTCTCAATGGCCATTTAGATAAAATTATCAACCAATTCACAAAATAAATAATAAGATCTTAGATTTAATTATTTCATGAATCTTGAAAGACCTTAAAGTAGTATTAATATATAGCGTCCTTAACTATTTAGTGTTTCCATCAATTCATAAATTATAACCTCCAATATGTCAGAGTTCACCTCTAATTTCACAAAGGTTAGTCTTTTAATAAATCAAAAAACTACAATCCATGAAAGTAAGTCCAGTCAAACATCAAGGATTAAAATTTATATATTAAGAGCTAGTTTATGATAATATTAGGAATTAAGTTACAGTACTCCAAATCTTTATATTACCGGGTCCAGTTCAATACACATAACTAATTTATATTGTACTAGTATTTTTATTATAAGTCAGGCACTTCAATGATTTGAGACATATCATTCCCATTGACATAGACAAACACTATAATCTTTAGTAAATAAAGTATTCTATCTTTATTTAGAGATTGTGAACTAGTTAATTTAGACTTAGATAAAGAAACATGTCTCCCCATAATTAACACTTAATCATGTTTATTTCTTTATACACAATTAAAGTCATGAATTTTTTTTTAGATAAATAAACTATCCAACTGAGACAGTTTAATCTAGCAAATATTATAATTGCATATAAGAGAAAATTATTTACACTAAAAGAGTAAAATTAAAAATATGCTTTTTAGGACAAATATCTTAACATGAATAGGTGAGTTTTAGGCTCAGGGGCTTCAATAAGGAAGAGAGGAAATTTAAGGGATTTAAAGGCAATTTTGGATACTATTTACCATCTGTCAAAATCTGTTCGCATCAGCACTGTTTATAGAAATTACCCTTTGATCCTGTTTTGCAAAGATTTTTTACATTAATGTCTTCGAGAACTTGCTTTTTAATCCTTACTTTAAGCTTTTCTTCCCATTTTTGCCCAAATGAACTTAGACCTATAAATGTCCAGGTACATTCTAGATATTTTTAATTTAATATTTCAAAATTATCAAATTACCCTTGGCTTCAAATTACTTTTTTACCCCTTTTAAAATCCAGTTTTTATATCTTTCCCTCCTTAAAAGAATTTTATCCCGAAATTTAAGTGCAAACTAAAGAATCAAAGTACAGCCTCTAGTTGGAAATTAAATAAATGAGAGTATTTTTCATTCATTTCTATTTCAAACTCCTAAGTAGCTTCATCTTCCTTGTAGTATTGTCATAGAACCTTGACAAGAGGTATTTCTTTATTTCGAAGCACTTTGAGCTCTCTTCCCAATATTCGAACAGGTTGCTCCTTATATGTTACATCTTCTTATATTGGTACTTCCACATACTAAATGATATGTGTCAAGTATATACTTTTTGAGTATTAAAACATGAAAAATATTGTGTACTTGATCAATTATAATGGTAAATCTAAACAATACACTATAGGCCCAATTCTAGCAGTAATCTTAAATGGTTCGATATATCTTGGAGCTAATTTGCTCTTAACTCTAAATCTAATAATTCCACACCTTGGCATCACTTTCAAGAATACTTGATCATCGATGTCAAACTCTACTATGCGTCTCTTTGGGTCTGTATAACTTTTCTGACAACTCTGTATAACCTTTCCTTGATATTATTAATTCTAGCCCAAGAGTAACACGCTCCTTTGCATCAACCTAACACATGGGTGACCTATATGGTCTCCTATATATTAACTCATATGGAGCTGCCAAGGCTAGTTTGGTATCTATTGTTGTAAGCAAACTCTAACAATGACAAGTGATCATATCAGCTTCCACCAAAATCTAGTATACATGAGCAAAACATGTCCTCAAATTGGCTATTTGCCTAAGAATGATGAGCTGTATTGAAATTCAGTTTTGTTCCTAACACTTTCTACAAAGTTATCCAAAACTTAGATGTAAACCTTGGATCTCGGTCAAAAACTATGTTTGATAGCACTCTATGCAAGCGAATAATATTATTCACATGAAGTGAACAGTCTTTGTTATCTGATGAACTATTACCTAAACTACGTCATTCTTCCTTCGAGTTATTGAAAAAGCCATTACAAAGTCTATGATGATCTTATCCTATTTCCACCCTGTTATAGGTAAAGGGTGAAGTAGTCTAGCTGGCCTCTTGTGTTTCACCTTGACTTGCTGACAAGTCATGCACTTAGCCATAAAAGTAGCTACATCTCATTTCATATCTTTCTATCAATATTATTTTTTCAAATCATGATATATCTTTAGTACTCCCAGGATGTACTGCAAACTTGAACTTATGAGCCTTAGTAAAAATGGTCAGGATCATTGGCCACGACTAGTTTCCCTTTGAAAAGTATAAATCCTTCTCTATTTGTACTCTAACCATCCGGATAACTGTTGATTATTCTAAAGTTAATTCTAGATCGTTCTCAACTCTTGATATTGCCATTGACTTTACTATATTATTTATAGAAATGATAGTATAACCACAATATTATGAAGGTAAGCAGCTTTTTTAGTCTCGAATTATTGCAACTTGTAATTACTAATTACCACTAAATTCTTCTAATCCTTAAAAATAAGTGCAGCTAGTATACCATAAGGTTTTCTTTCTACTCAAAGAATTAGCTACAACATTAGCTTTGCTAGGATGATACTACAGGTTAAAGTCATAATCTTCCATGTATTCAGCTCATCTATGCTGCCTCAAGTTCAAATCTCGTTGAGTTAAGAGATGCTTCATGCTCTTATAGTCGAAGAATATATCAAACTTTACGCTATATAAGTAACATCTCCAGATCTTAAATATAAAAATACCACTACAAGTTATAGGTCATGGGTAAGATAATTCTTCTCATGCGGCTTTAATTGTCGAGAAGTATAAGCTACAACTCGTCCATTTTGCATAAAGACACATCCATATCATATTTTTGAAGTATCAGTAGACACCACATAAGGTTCATTACTGTTAGGAACAATAAGAATAGATGCAATTATCAAACTATACTTCAACTTCATGAAAGCTTTCTCACAATCATCATCCCATATAAACTTGACATCTTTTCTAGTTAATTTGTTAAAGGTAAGCTAATCCTTGAGAAATTCTCTACAAAGCAACGGTAATAGCCTATTAAACTGAGGAAACTTCTTATATCAATTATATTCTTCGGTCTTTCCCATTTTAAACAGATTTTATCTTGGAAAGATCAACTGAAATTCCTTCTTAAGATATCATATGCTCTAAGAATTTCACTTCTATCATCCAGAAGTCATAATTGGATCTTTTGGCATACAATTGATGTTTTTTCAAAGTTTCAAGTACAATTCTTAAATGTTCAATATGCTTTTCTCGAGTGTTAGAGAACATTAGTGTAACATCCCTCTCAGTTCCAACACATGTGCATAGAGATATTTGTATAATTATTTAGTGAAATCGGGAGACATTACTCGACTTAGAACTGATAAAATAGGAGAAAATTTAAATCTTTTAACCTTTTAGAAAGAGAAAGAAAACTCCACTCATAATTATACATACTGCAATATATAGACATATATACACCCTCTTAAAGTGGGCCTCTCATGAAATTTACATAATGTATATACACAAAATAGGTACAAAATCGCTATCAGAAAACCATAGTGTCAAAATGCTCATATACACAATCCGCGGTCGGAAAGTCGGTGCTCCTCTTCCAACTCACATATTATCTGTACCTTTTGCAATACAAGAATATTAATGAGTACAAAACTCAGTAAGTAACATATATAGATGCAGAGTGCACATGACAGAGAACAGATAATTATATGATTGGGATCCCTATGTATATTGCATTACCTGACAAGACCATGAATTGCATACTGAGCAACTCAGGGAACATATAATATATCATGAGCTATATGGAGGTCTCGAGCCCCAGAAAATCCCCTTTGTGTACAGCAGAGGTCCACCCCATACCGCCGTTAGAGTGTTCCCAAAGGAACCATAGTGTTCCCGAAGGAACCAGATCACATATTTGGGCACTGGCCCACCACACCCTATTCACTAATACTTATCAGGTGATATAAATACACCACATGTTCATGTCTCATGTAAAGCAGAATGACTAATATGTATATACACATATTCACAGAAACATAGAATTTCTTACATTGCAAGTGTGACGTTACTTACCTCGATTCAGAACTTCTTTGTGTTTTTTTTTTTTTTTTTTTGAAATGCTCTTTGCTGTACATACAGTTGACGTATCTCTAATATTAAACCAATAATAAACTCATTTAATCACTATACAAGTTGTACTATTTTTTGACTATCATGAAAATATACATCCCCAAAATATTTATAATCATGAGAATTTATATATATATGATCACACAATTTAATAGAAATAAAAAAAAAATAGACATGTTGATAAAAAAAATTAGAAGTCTAAAAATATAACAAATACCAATTAATTTGTAAACTAATACATGGTCGTTGGCATAAGGAAAAATATAACTAATCCCTGAGATATTTTCAAGTAAAACAATTTAAACAATCAGCAATAAGTATTTAGTATAGAGTTTTTTATCCAAATTAATTAATTCCTACATCATTATAAAACTAGACAATACTTATACGAAATTAAAAAAAAAAAAACTAACTAGATAACAATCTTACAAACTCAACTGAATACCCAAATATTATTATTCAATTCTTAGACTAATTAATATATATACGTGTATATATATATCACAGTACATATGAATATCCTACAACTTCATTAAGCAGTCCGTGTATTAATATATATATATATATATATATATATATATATATATATATATAAAAGTACAAACAAGAACAATAAATAAACAACATCAACCCCACAAAACAAGTCTCATAATCATTAACCTGTACATCAGCACATGAATCCATATATATTAATTATGCATAAAACACTTGATAACGTTAGTCTAAGTAACTTCTAAAAATAAAACTAGTCAAAGATAAAGAAAGTTCAGAAAAGTCTAATCAAAGAAACATCACATAAGGAATTGTTTCAAAGTGCAATCAAANAAAGTCACCTTTATTGTAAGCCTTGAATTCTGTAAATAAATATGAAGTGACTCTCCATATTTATTATTAGCATACCTTGTGAGAAAATATATTCCCTTTTTGCAACTCACATATCGGACTACAAGGAAAAATTTTTGGGCTGTTGATAACAGAAGGCATGTCGGCACTAGTAGAGAAAGGCCCTCATCAAAATAGTATGAAGAACTTTTAAATAATGAAATTAAAGGAAGAGACTTTGAGAAGGGAGTAAGTTCACCACCTTACTCGAAGTCACCGGATCCTTATTACATATATATATATGTATATTTTTAATAGTATTTATTTATGCACTTAAGTGAACATATATACATTAATGATTTAAAGTATAAAATAATACTCGGCACAACAATAATTACCTTTATATCTAATAAAATGCAAGAGAGATGTATGTATACAAAAGTTATAAGACGATTGACTATACTCCAATTATGAACACCAAGCCTTATGTTGCGTAATTGAAATAAACATACGAAGATATTTGTAGATTCCTAAAAAGTCAATTTGGTAGTAAAAATACTAGTCAAATCAAATAAAATAAAAATAGTAGGCCATATGTGCAAATTCCTATTACATGTTAGACCATTTAATACCCGTTAAGTTGTACCAAAATATCTTTTAAGCACATTTAAACTATAGAGTTTTCAAGTATGCACAAAATCAATGATTTGACTAAACACCAATTAAGTGAAATAAAATATCAGAAATTATAGTTAATTTTAGTACACATCAACTAGTACGAAGGAGCCTATCTCGAGCATTTCACTATGAAATTATTTAGTAAGCAAAGATTAATAAACAAAATAAGTTTATGAAACAGGTACTAAAAAAATGATAAATTGAAAAGATAAGTACTAAACCCTATTTCTACATGGGGTGCTAATATAAAATGATATGCAATTATGATTATTATTGGCTTTTTTAATTATGTGAAGGATTGGGTGTTGTTTTGAAATTCAGGATATCACAATTTAATTGTCTCTTTTTTCACCACCTCTTTCGTGATGGGTTTTAGCTTTCGTTGGTGTTTAATAAAAGTTTTATGTTCCTCTTCTAACAAGATTTTATGTATGCAAATGGAAGGGCTAATACCTCTAATATCTATAATTGTCCACCCTAAAGTTGCCTTTCACTGTCCCAATACTCACAATAGCTTCTCTTCTTATAGTTCGTCTAAATTAGTAGAAATAATGACTGGTAAAGTTGACTCTTTACCAAAGAAGGCATAATTCAAATGGCTAGGTAGGGATTTAAGCTCAACGATAAGTGGAACCTCAATTGAATGCTTGATGATAAGTTTTGCTTCAGCTGGTTTGTCAAGTGCTTCAAACTGAAAATTCATTTTACCAAAACAAGGAAATGTAGTCATGATATACAAACATTCCCTACTTTCCTTAGGCACCATATTACTCCCATTCAGAATTATGTCTTCAAGAGGATCCTTCACATGACTAGTTTCGAAAGTTTCCACAACCAAGCAATCACAGATATCAACTCTGTAACAATCTTTAAGATCATCAATCATTTTCATGGCCTTGAAAATATTGAATTTTATCTCTTGATCATCAACTCTCATAGTAAGTTCACCTTTTTGGACATCAATGAGTGTTCTCCCGGTGGCTAAAAAAGGTCTTCCCAAAATCAAGGGAATTTCTCTATCCTCCTCCATGTCTAGTACAATAAAATCAGCCAAAAAAATGAACTTATCCACCTTTACTAGCACATTTTCCATAATGCCTCTAGGATATGTCAAGGACTAATCCGCTAATTGCAACATCACTGTTGTTGGTCTACATTCTCCTAGCCTAAGTCTTTTGAAGATAGAAAGTGGCATCAAATTGATACTTGCTCCAAAATCACATAAAGTATGCCCATTGAAGTACTCACCAATGGTGCAAGGAATGGTGAAACTTCCTAGATCTCCTAACTTGGGTGGAAGCTTCTTCAATAAGATGGTGTTACATTATTCGGTCAAAGCCACCGTCTCAAACTCAACCATTCTTTTCTTCTTCGAAAGGATCTCCTTTATAAACTTTATATAACTAGGCATATGCTCTAATGTCTTGGCAAACAAGATGTGGATGTGAAGCTTCTTAAACATTTCAAGAAACTTAAAGAATTGTTGGTTAATTTTCTTCTTCCGTAACCTTCGGAGGAAAGATAGTGATGGGTTGTAAAGAGATGATGGTGGCATGGTTGTTGAACATTGTCTAGTAGCTTCCTTTTCAACTTGACTTTCTTTTTCAATCTCTTTTTCTAACACTTTAGTAGCTTTTGATGTCCCTTGTAGTTCTTTCCCGCTTCTCAAAGTCTCTACTTTGCATTGCTCCTTCATGTTTCCTTTTGGATTTGCCTCAGTTTTACTAGGAAAATTCCTTGTGGTTGGTTGATAAGTACATTGGCCAACTGACCATATTGTGTCTCTAGAGATCTCATTGTGGTGGCTTGGTTTTGAAGGGTAGCTTCATTTTTGGCTTTGTATTATATAGGAATCTCTTCCATTGATGGCTTCTTCTCTTGAATAGAGTGACTTTGATTTTGGAATCTTGGAGGTTGCATTAGTCTTGAATTAGAACTCTACACTTGATAGTTTTGGTTGCTCCAAGAGAAGTTTGGATGATTTCTCCAACCCAGATTGTAGAAATTACAGTAAGGGTTATTGCATTGTGGTGGATTGTGATTGCGTATAAACTAAGCCGACTCCACGTTCATAGGGTAAAATGAACTCAAATGACCGTCACCGCATTTCTCACAAACCCTGACTGAACTCTACAAAGCATGCACTCTATGAACAACCATAGAATCTAGTTTCTTAGTCAAGGCATTTACTTGGGCAGCTAATGTTAAAATAGCTTCCATCTCATTAATAATAGTTGCTCTCTTTAGATTGACTCTTTCTGAGGGCCACTGATAGTTGTTTGCAGCCATCTCTTCTAAGAAATCAAAAGATTCATCGAAAGATTTACCCATTAGAGCACCACTAGCTGCTACATCAACTATAGCTCTCAAATGCCTTATCAAACCATTGTAAAAGGTCTGAACTAAAAGACATTAAGGAATTTCATGGTGAGGACACCTTCTCGTTAGCTCATAGTAATACTCCCAAGCTTTATATAAAGACTCATTATCAAACTACACAAGTGAGGTAATGTCATTGCTCAACTTAGCTATCTTGGTAGGAGGGAAGAACTTGGCAAGGAACTTTTGAGCTGGTTCATCCCACGTGGTGATGAATCCCAAAGGTAGAGCATTCAACGATCTCTTTGCCTTATCCATCAAAGAGAACGGGAACAAATGCGAATGAATAGCATCATCTCTCACCCTATCGTGCTTAAAGATATCGAATATCTCCAAGAAGTTCATGATGTGTTGAGTGGAATCATCATTAGGCAAGCCACCAAACTGATGCATCTCCTTTCACCATCTGAATAATAGCAGGTTTTAGCTCAAAATTATTGGCATTGATGGCTGGTCATCGGATGCTAGAATCGATCCTGTTGACCATGGGAATGACAAAGTCCCGAAGTGGCCTTCCATTGTCTTGGTTTGCCATGGTAGGTTGAGGGTTGTTCCTTTGATTTCTCTATCTTTTAAGTTCCCTCAAGGTTCGCTCAATTTTAGGGTCTAACGGCAAGAATTCAGAGCTCCTTGCTCGTCTCATACACAAATGTTAGAGTTCTAGTATCTAAAATATGCACAAAACAAGGAAAGTTTGAATTAAATATAAACTAGTTAATATTAGTATTAACAAACATAAATAACCATGCTCCCTGACAACGGCGCCAACAACTTGTTGAGCTATTTTTAACACACAAACACCGCAAGTATATGGGTTGCAACAAGTAATATAGAAGGTAAGTGAGTATCAAATTCCACGAGGAGCAAATGACTTACAAATACTAAGTACTAGCTAAAATTAGTTGGCGATTTATCCAAACAATAATAAGTAGTTGTTTTGAACGGAAATTAAAATGTGAATTCAAAATAAAAGGAAATGATGGAAATTAACACTAAACATCCAACGATAGTTTAACAACAAGGAGATAAAGCCTAGGGATGCAATTTTTCCTCTAACTCTTTCAATTACTAGTTTTCCTCACAATTCAATCATCCACTTAAAATTAACAACTGGGAACTCAATGGTATTCACAATTTTCTTTCTGAGATATAGGTGAAAATGCTTAAACAAGATAGTATATTAATCTTAACATAAATTGATTAAACATCATTAAGCATGGTAGCTCCCATACAAGGTTTCATAAGTTACAAAGGTATATTCCTATCCTATGTAAATTCATCCTATACTAGGCAATCTTATGTTGTTCAACCTATATTCAAATCTACACTCCCCTTTCCAAGTTCATATAGATTTCACACAACAATTAGTTTACTGGCCAAATAAACAAAAGCATTAAGAACAACATTGAAAAATTAACTCATCAGTGGATAACAAGAACAAATGAGGAAAACAACGTAAATGAATTACATTATAGGTTTGATTACATCCCTAGAAAGAGTATTTAGTTCATAGTTATACAAGAAAGAACACAACATTAATGGTATAGTTGACACATGTCTGTAGTAGAAAAATAAAATGATAAATAGACGAAAGATAGAAAAACTCTATGAAGCTTATTCAATCCGCTAGTTTCCTCTTGAATCATCATGATTCCTTCTGCTTCTTGCTGTTTCTCCTTCTGAAACTCTCTCTAACTTTGGCTGCTAGGGTTTTTTTCCTCTGTCATCTTCACAACGAGTCGAAGAGAGGTTAAATACTGGAGGCAGGACCGACTATGATCAAGAAATTCTATAACGTGTCTGCACTTTGTAGCAACGTGGCACCGAGATGGTTTAGATGGTGGAGCTATAACACTGAAATGTGGCACTGTGGTGCCACAACACTCAAGAGATGGCACTGTGGTGCCACAGGATATATGTCACAGGGCTATGACGTCATGAAAATGGCATTGCAGCGCCAATTTGCTGGAACTTCTGGCACTTCGGTGCCTAATTTTTGCCAAGTTTTCACTCTTCCTAGTGCTACTTCACTCTACTAAGACAGTGTTTGCCCATCTTTGCTCGCAGTTGGTCTAACTTGCCTTGGTTAAGCCTCAATTTCTCTTGAAAAGTCCGTATTCTCTAGTAGATGACTCCTTATCTACAATATACAGCAAAAACAACAAAATCGGATTAAAAATAGCTCAAAGATGATCAATTCTTAAGCTTAAAAGGATAGTAAAGTTAAGTGTAGAATTCACTTAAAACTTATATATCTACAATTTTTAGATATTGATTTATGGCATATTGTTACGAAAGGTCCATTTGTTTTTAAGAATAAATTTGTTGATAAAAAAATTGATGAATATGATGTAAATGATAAAATTGCCTTTTCAAAGAACGATATAGCTATGTATATTTTGATTTGTGATACAAATAGGGGAATATTCAATAATATTGAAAAGGCCACAAATGCTCATGAAATGTGGAATATGCTTGAAGTCACATACCAAGGCACAAATTCTATGAAAGAGACTAAAATTAATATTCTTACTTACTAATATGAATTGTTCAAGATGCATAAAGATGAGACTATTGCTCAAATATTTACTAGATTCACTATTATTGTTAACTCTCTTACTGCTCTTAGAAAATCATTCTCTAACATAGATTTGATGAATAAAGTGCTTAGGATTCTTTCTACAGCGTACTAAGCAAAGTCATGGTAATTCAAGAAGCTAGTGATCTCACCACACTTTCTTTAGAAGAACTCATGGGTTCACTCATGATACATGAGATCTTGATGAAAGAAAATAATGAAGAAGTTCAAGATACCAAAATGTGCTTCATGGCAATATAAAATGAGGTAAGATCTTTTGAACCTAAAATTGAATTTCTTGATAATGGTGATACTAGTAGAGATAATGATAGTGATTGTGACTTATCATATGAAAATTTATTGAGTGATTTTAATAATTTACATAAAAACTATGAAAAACTCATTTTCAAGAATAATGCTTTCAAAAAGGAAATTCTTAGTTTGTCAAAAATAGTTGAAAAGCTTACAAAAGAAAAAAGAAAGAAAAATTGCCTTGTAGCAATTGTGATCTTTTGTTAAATAAAAATTTTTCCTTGAATGACAAAATTTCTGACTTGACTAAAATTGTCCACTAATTTACAAATAGAAAGAAAAAATTTGACACGATGCTTAGTGGACAAAAATGTGTTTTTGACAAAGGGGGTATTGAGAATAAATCTTCTATAAAACAAAAATACCTCAAAAATTATTTTGTGAAAGCTAGTACAAGCAACACAAAGTACATTTACACTTATTGTAATCAAGATAGACATACTAGTTTTTCATGTTTTATGAAGAAAAATGTTTATTTTGATGGAAACTAGTCTGGGTACTAAAAGAATTTAAGACAACCCCCAAGGACCTGAGTTATGTGAGTACCAAAATCCAGATTTGAATTTTTGTTATAGGAATAAGCAAGAAAATTATTACTTCTTGAAGAAATGGATTGGCTCAAGTGGTAAGAGCACCCACTACGTATAATCTCGGTCCTAGGTTTGAGTCATACCATGGGTAGGCGTGAAAACCTATTATCCCTAATGGGGTGAGGTGAGGATTAGGCAGTAGTAGGTATTTTCCTTTAATTTATAATAAGTAGAGGTCATTAGTTAAGCCCCACATAAAAAAAAATGATTATTCTAAGAACTTGACCGATAACTTCACCAAGCTCTCAACTTTTACAAAGAAATAATGGTAGATATTTCAGTTTTGGAGATAACACAAAAAGTAAGATCATTAGCATAAGTAATATCAGTAACAATTCTTTGCCTATATTTGAAAGTGTCTTGCTAGAAATATAATATGCTTAATCTTTGTCAATTATATGATTGGAGTTATGGAATTTTTATTTTGACCTTTCAAATGTTCGTTTTAAAATTTTGAACAAATGAGATTATATCTTTTGATAAAAAAATATGTTTTTAGCATAGTTAAAATGTATTTAAGTTAAGATAATTTTTTTTAAAAAGAAAATATTTTATAGCTTAGAAAACTTGGACATGCTAATATGGTTACAATTTTAAATCTTTACTAAAAGAATCTTATTATGGTTTACGAAGTCTTTTTTTTTTTCTAGAAATGACAAGATTTGTAAAATATTACTCTGGAAAGTAAGTCAACTTGTATTAAAAAATATTATGCCCTCACGGTAGCTAATTTTTATCTTTATTGGTTTCAAAATGGCTATGTCAAATGCAATTGTTTTGCTAAAATATTTTTGGCCAAAGTTTTCAACATTATTTGTTATGTTTTAAACTAGGTGTTGATTAGATTTATTTGAATAAATTACCATTATGAGCTTTGAAATAATCAAAAACCTAATATTGATTATTTTAGAGTCTTTGGATGCCAATATTTTGTTTTTTTTTTAAAAAAAAAAATACCAAAGGCAACTTGAAAATATTGATTTAAAATTTAATGTTAGAACTCTTCCTTATTACTCTACTACTAGTAATGCATAAAGAAAGTTTTTCGACAGAAGAACTAAGTAGTGGATGAACCTATGCATGTGATATTTGATGAAACTAATGACTTGTTCAAGGAAAAAAAAAACATAGATAATGTTGTTGTAGGTATTGTATTGAGCTTGAATGATTAGATTTTAAGAATAAATCAAAAGATGATAATTAAGTCCAACTTTAACACTAAAAAAATATCTAATTTGAAAAGTTGCTTTCATCTTTTTAATGATATCAAAAGAAAGAAAAGAATGTTGATTTATAAAATATAAAAAAAGAGAAAAAATATTCATTTACGAGTGTTCATATTTTAAGGGGAAGAACTTTATTTAGCACATATTTTTAATTTTTCTTATAATATGTTTATGACGCTTAATTGAATTAAAAAGAGGAGCAAGTCCCTTTTACTTTCTCAAGCATATTTTGATATAGAGCTTAAAATATGGTAAAGATTAAGGTAAAATTATCATATTTCATATTTTCATGTCCTTATTGCATATTTTCTTTTATCTTATAAATCAATGTTTGTTATCATCAAAAAGTGAGATTGTTGAGAAATTAAGGTTTTAATCTTACTCACTCTTATCTTGAAGATAACAAATATTTGATTTAGTACTAATGATTTAACTTGAGTATATAGTAAAATAGTTTAAAGTTCTAGCTCAAATTAATCAGGAAATCAAGCTTGAAGATGGATACATATAGATCTATTAGAGTCAAGCTTGAAGATAGACAATAAAGATACAAAACTGTGTCTAGATAGGATATATTTCACACTTAGTCTTGTATTTGATTTATTTCATTGTGCATAGATTCTCTTTACATTGTCTCATACTTTAAAAAAAAAAAAATTCAAACTATCTTAAGTTTAAAATCATTATTTTATTGTAGAAGTTTGAAAACAAATATAATTTATATTCTAGCCGAAATATCCTTAAGAAATTCTTTTTGTTAATGTTAAGAATATTTAGAAAAAGAATGCTTTAAAAACAACCAAAGTTTGGATCAAAGAACCATTTACTAGTTTCTGATCCATTTTGATCGACTAGGCTTGGTCGACTAAAATAACGGCCAACACGACCATTGGAGCTAAACTGGTATATCAGACTCCAACGCCTAGTATTTTTAGTCGACCAAAATTTTGACAGCAATTTTCCAACGGTCGAAAACAACTAGTTTTTAAAGATAACTTTAAATAGAGTCAAGTTTGACGATTTAGAATAAGAGAATATGAACTTCCATTGATACCTAATTAGTTTCTAAGTACTAAAGCTCTCTTTTACACAACTTTAACTTTCAAATTGTATTGAGCTAATTTTAGAGCATCCATTGTACATTATTCTCAAATCTCTCAGGCCAAAATTGCATTCATTACTTTGTGAGGAGAGTTTTTGAGTGCATTCCCTCTTGATTATTACAAAACTATTAGAGTTGAGGTGAAGTTGGCACAGGAGTCATAAATAACCTATACATATGTGAGGTTATCATTAGAGTCTAAATAACCTATATATTGGTAAGGTTGGCACTATTGTCTAAATAATCCGTATAGGTAAAGTTGGCACTAGAGTCAAAGTAATCTGTTGTTAGGCGTGATAGAGTTAGATTTAAGACTACTGTAAAGGTGTGAATGAGCTCAAGAAGAATTAACTCCATTTGTAAAAAGGGTCGGTCAACCAACAATCTTGATCCGATATTAGAAAGCTCAAAGTAAGTTGCCAAGGTCTAGGGACATAGGCAAATCCTTGTGTTTGTCAAACCTCGTAAAAACTGAGTCTGTATTATCATTATATGCTTGATATTATTGTTCGTTTAGTTTCGAAGTTACAAATAGTGGTCTATAGTTTTACATAGTTAAAAAGTTTTTTTAAAAAATTTTAAAACCTAATTCACCCTCCTCTTAGGTGGTCAATCTTGGGCTAACGCAAAGTACTAAAAATTGAGAAATCCCAGATTGGCCGATTTTTATTTTAAATCTCAGATTGATTTAAAAAAACCCTCTTTTATAAGTTATTTTAGAAAAATAACCCTTTTGATAAATATTTAGAATATTGTTACTTCTTTTTCAAAACTGATGGTACTCAAGGTAACTAGTTGGGTTACTTAGAGTAACTAATCTAATTTCTTGAAGTAACTAGTCAAGATATCTCAAGTAACTTGACTGGTTATTTCAAATATCTCATCAATCAATCAATTAATGAAAAGTGGTAGTTTTCTAAATTATTTTAGAAATTATATTTTTCTAAATTATTCTAGGATTTTAAAAAAATTCAAAAAATTCGAGATTTTTCAATTTTGTTTTGAAAAATTACAATAAAGAATCAAATTTCTCTTAAATAAATCTAGAATTTTAGAAGAAAAAAACTCACTCGTGATTTTTTTTAATTTTTTTGACTTTGGGCCTGTATTTTTTTAAGAACCCAAATGCAAAGCGGTATTTTACTGCCCATAGTTGATTGCCAGATAATTAAATACTACAGTCTCGCTCGAAGAGTGACTATTGAAGAATAGACTTCACAGCTTGTTTAGAAAATGGATTGATCAGCTAATATTTGGATAAATAATACTCCTGACAAAGATAAATCACACTCAAATTGGGAATATTCCTATTTTTCTTAGTAATTATGGAATAATAGGATGATCCTACTAAAATAAAGGATAATTGTCTTATTTTAAATGAGTATTTATCCATTATCTTATTATTTACACCTATAAGTGATTACGACTCTTATTATAAATAAAGGTTCTCTAGAAAATGGAGCTAAAATTATTATACTCTCTCCATTTTTCGTTTGTAATTTCTCATATAGTGGAAAAATCACTATGGATATAAGTTATATTTTTGGGGCTAAATCACGCTAACTTTTCTATGTTCTTTGTTTTTTTATCGTAATTTCATTATTATTAGCAGTCAAATTCTAGCCTAGGATTTTGACTATTAGTCATTATTTTATTATCAAAATCATTAGATGACTTTTAAGAAAACACTTTTAATAATTAGCGCTAGAAAGAGAACTTGAACCTCCAACCTTGTGGTTAACTACCATGGGCATGAGCTCACCAACAATTTAGTGAAGATTCGATTACAAGAATAATCTTGGATTGCTGATGAATCTATAATTAAAAATATATTTTAATATATATAAATAAGATTGCTAATTTAGTAAATATATATTTTTTTTACCTATATGTAAGTATTTTTTTTAGCAGTTAGATCGTCATCTAATAGTGATCCAACGATTATAATGAGGTACATGAAAAGATGTATATCATTAATACTTTTTCTCTCTCTTATCTTTTAATATAAAAAAAATATGCATAATAAATTTTCATTAGCCAAAATAAGAGCTATGCATAGATAAAATAAAAAAATACATATTAAATTAGCGCCCTATATATAAATAGGTATATAGTGTTAACTGTAAAAAAATATTGTGAAGTTTAGCCTTTCTATAATTTAAAGCCTATGTTTTAGATTTTAAAAATATATATCTTTACATTTTGAAAATGTTTTAACTATTTGAAAATAAAAATAACATAGAATGAGTCCGGATTGACAATCTTTTTGTGAAATTATTTTTTTATTTTTATTTTTGCGTAAACCAAAACATAGGTGCTGGCTGCTTTGAAGATGAAGAGAACTATCAATTTTGCTGCTCACAATTTGGCCAAATGGGCTGATTACTGTTGTATCTATAGCGCTTTGACTCCTCCTCCTATCCCTACTAATGTTCTCTCCGATATCTGTGAATGGTCCAATCACCATTTGTAGACTTGTTCTTTTATTTTCAATGAATTGGCCCCAGCATTCCAGGAAGACCCAAAAAAAAGAAACCCCCCCCGGTTAACCTTACGTATATAGGACCAACGGTCCAAACAATTACGTTTTTAACCACGCAAACCTTCATTGAGTTGCAAATAAAACGTCCACGGCCTCGAACAAATGAGCAGGCGTTCTATACATTTCCTTGAAACAAAGGGCTTAACAGCTGTACACTACTTGATCTGCGTAGCCAACGGCGAATTGGCGGCGGAAGAAAGCCCGAGACCACCTTGTAAGCTCATCGCCTTCTCGATGTCGATATTATACTTGAACTGCAGCAAACTCTACTATTGAACAGAAGGCATATCCAACTCATGGATCGGCTTCTGATACTTTTGAAAGTGGATGCATACAAAATGGAGAAATTTACGCCTAATATCCCTTTATTTTAACTTTTTTCCTAAATACCCGTTTTTAATTTTTCTTTCAAAAATACTCATTTTTATATTCCATATTTCATATACAAAATATAAGTAGTCTACATTTACAATGTAAATTTTATCTATGAGGCACACATTTCATGTGTAAAATATGAGCGGTATATATTTTAAAATATGTGTCAATTTTTAGTGTAATTTATATTTCATGTGTAAAAAAGTTGTTGTCTATATTTCTCCAAACAAAAGTATAAAAATAGATATCTATGATATAAAAATAAAAAATAGATATTTATGAAAATATAGTTTTAAAAACAGGTATTTATGAACTTTTTCCTACAAAAGACTTGCTTAGATTAGATTTATAGTATCATATCAAAAACAAAAGAAGGCATTATAATACTTTTACTTATAAAAACCAAAAAGAATTACAAAAATACGAAGGTTAGTTTCTTGTTTTTTGTTTTTATATATTTTCTTCAATTCCGTACAAATTTTATTAGAAAGTATCATTTTTAAAATTTTTCTAAATTGTTACTAGTTATGAGTTTCTAAAAATTGGTTCGTGATTACCACTTACTAATTATAAATACTTTTAGTCACTAGTTACTAATACTCAAAAATTGGATACCGATTATTATTTCCTATTTTTAAAAATGTTATGTTTCTAAATATGTTTTAAAATGGTATTTTCTAATAAAACCATTCAAGATCTTAAAAAAAGGCCATTGTATTTTTCTAATTTTTTTTCTAAAAATGTCGTACAAGGCCTAATTTTTACGAAAAAGTATTTGATTTATGGTATGGGCTTCTTACAAAATTCTAGGCTCCAAGTGAAAAATCTTGGATTAATTTGAAAAAAATATCACTTTTGAACAGTATGTTTAGAGAAATATCACTTTTTAATAAATATTTAGAAAAATACAATTTTTTAAAATTACTATTTTCATTAGTAGTCAAGGTAATAAGTTGGGTTTCTTGAGATAACCAATCTAGTTACTTGAAGTAACAAATCAAGTATCTCGTCAATTAGTAAAAAGTTGTATTTTTCTAATTAAATCTAGAAAGTTTTCAAACAATTTTAAAATGGGGGATTGTTCAATTTTTTGAAAAATTACCATAAAAAAAATCTAATATCCTCTTTATAATACAATACTAGTAAGAGGAGTTACGTGCTATGCACATGATATGTTTCATTAATTATATCAGTACTTATCTTGAATACAGGCTTAGCCTGATTAGTAACCGCACCACCTCCAATATTAAGATATTAAGTTTTGCCATTGAATAATGCCATTGGCTTTAGCCATAGTTTTAGCTCATTTCATATTTAAATTATCTTTATAGGAGATTAGTTTTGTATATCTTGTCACTTTATTAAGTACTCTATAGTTAGTGAAATTACCCATTATTAAACTACTTTTCCTTTGAAAATTCTTCAGAAATAATGAAAAATGAAAATAAGAAAAAATGAAAAAGAGTTGTGGAAGCCCTTATTTGTAGAGGAGAGAGGAAAAATAAAGAGTTGTGCCAAGTTTGTTGCTCATGTTCTCATCATTGCTTTCAATTTGACAGTTTGAATTTTGAGAAGTAATTACCCTTTTCTTGAAATTGATGCAATTATGTTAAAATGAAACTACGCTTCTGAAATGATACTCCAGAAATCATACTGTGTCAGAAAAAGTAGCTCACGGTGATGTCACCATAACTTGAACAGCTCGAAGAAACAACAAAGTTCTTGCTGCACAAAATGACACCATAACGAGCTTGTTCAAATATCATCTTACATAAGGTGTTCAAGACGTTCAAGTTGTTTGAAGAAGCACCAGCACTTTTAGAGCTGGTTTAGATCAAGGAACTCACAAATGATCAAGTAACGAATCGATCTTTATTCCGAGATCTTCTCAACTGAAATATTTAAGTCCTAGATATTTGGAATCAGTTTCGGAAAATCTCCTATTTAAATTAAGATATTTCTATATTTTAGAAGATAGATACAAGTTAAATTTGTATTATTTATTACCTTATCCATTTATGGAAAATCTTATCTCTATAGCTTATAAATATAAGGCTTATAAACAGAAAAAGGGATCTGAATTCTATTGTATTCAAAAACTATAAAGACATAAGAGTGACTAAGCGGATGTAGGCTAGTATTATTTTATTCACTCTTTTCAACTTTTGGATTAATCTCATTGTTATACCAGTTTTTGGTATCAACACCGATCGAACAACATCTAGAGAATACCCCCAACAACAAAATGAGCGACCTCTATACTTCCTCTTATGTACGGAGAAGAACACCGACGAATAATACAAATCCTGAAAGAATCTTACTAAGTAAGGACTGACCCTTACATAGCTCTCTCACAACCGCACAACGGCGATGAGACTACGGTGACACCTAAATGGTGCATATAGCAAGAGTCGCACCCCCAATTGGTGTACACTACCTACTCGTAATCTCAGTGTGGCGGCTAAAAGTAGTGGCACAGAATAACCCATAATATTCCCACAACTCAGACAACAGCTAGCCCCAATTCATAAGCAAACATGGTAGAGAATAAGGAGGCCTCTTAAGTGCTCCTCATGTGGAAAACTAGGGAAAGTCATTGGTCTTGATAGTAATATTATGTAAAACCAGCCGCTGACTAATCGATAAAACCAACAAACACCTTGATGGAAATGACGCCAAAAATAGTTTTGAATAATAGCATCCGGGCCATAATCCAAGAGCTGTGCTCGAATTATGCTGGTTCTGTTTAGTTTGGCAGTCATAACTCTATAAAAATAGAGTTAATTATACTATTTTATTCATTAAAAATGTGTATCCTAAATAATTTTAATTTAGATTTAATTTTATGTTATTTTATTAGGTTTAGTATTTTAATTTAATTTCAACGCTTGTCTGATCAAGTGCAGACAATAGACAATTTCTGTGCAATTGGTTTGTGTCTCAAACAATACAACGCCGTACTAGCAAGTCAATAGTCTGCTTCTTTGTTACCCAATAAAACATAAGATTTCTGGTGAGCGCATGCGTTTTATCCGCTTGTGATAATTGCTTAAGTGCCAGTTTCTGTGTAAGAAATGTGAAATAAAGAGAGAGAGAGAAAATGAGAATAAACTGGAAAATAAAAAATTACACGTTAGTCAACAAATTAGAATTGAGTATAAAAATTCGTAAATGGTTGAAAAACACCATTTCTTTTAGTTATAAAAGAATTACAGAATAGAGGAAAAAACACTCTATTCTAGAGAGAAATTGTGTAGTATAAAGAGAGAGAAAGTGAGAAACAGAGTAATAAAGTGGAGTCTCTTCAATCGTGAGATTTCTTTATTTGGTTTTATTTTTTTATTTTAGGTTTTATTTATTTAATTATGAATTAAATTTTGTTTCTAGGATGTCAATAGATGTTGAATATGATTTTTTACTTTTTCTTAGTTTATTTTTAATACTAATTTCTTTACATTATCAAATATTTATTCTATTTGTACTTAATGCTTTTAATCGTATTGACCACTTGATTAATTGATTAGGAATTCTTAGGCCGAATTGGAAGAGGAGGTTTAGAAGAATAGAATAATATAAATTGTACAGGATATGAATATACTCATAAGTTTATGCAATTTAAAAAAAAAGTCGTAAAACTTAATAAATCTTTTGCTTAATTCAATTTGTATAGGAATATAGTAAATTATTAAGTGAAGACATTCTTGCCAAGTCTTGGAAGAGACTAGTAATATACATTAGGATATTTTAATTGGCACTTAGGTAAATTAATTGGATTAGAAAAAGGCAATAGAAAATTAAGAGGATTATATGGGATGGGAATATACTCATAGATTTATACAATTTTAAAAAAAAAAATCATAAAACTTCATAAATCTTTTGCTTAGTTCAATTTGCATAGGAATATAATAAATCATTAAGGGAAGATATTCTTGCCTAATTTTGGAAGAGATTAGTAATATACATTTAGGATATTCTAATTAGCACTTGGATAAATTAATTGGATTAGAAAGAAGCAATAGAAAATTAAGAGGATTGAGAAGGTGAAGTTGGTGTCTTAGGTTGTTTTGAATTGATATTTTTACTAGATATTTTTCGGTAATTTATTTGTTTAAGTATTTTTATTTTCTTTATTAGTCTTTTTATTTAATATCTTTTTTTTAAAAAAAATTAATTTTTTAGATAAAATTAGAATTAATCTAATTTCAGTATTTAGTAAGAAATTTTACTTAATCATTTTTCATGGGACGATACCTTTATTTATCATTATATTATTTATTCGCGATATTGTATACTTGCAATTATTTTCACAGCAGACACCTTATGATCCCTTTGTAATGAACACTTTATGAAATTTCAGTTGTATTTACTCTAGTATTGTGTTTTATTTTAATGTGTAATCAATATAGAAGATTGCCAAGACTTTCAGAGCTCAATAAACCGAAGATATCATTGCAACAACTTAGCGTTTGAAGTTACCACCAATCGGTTTCAATTGCTATGTGTGTTTGTCCTTTTGTCATAACAGCTGGTCAACATGTTTAGTCTGTAGGATTACATCTTGCATAACTATTTTGTGCATAAGTGCTTTTTATATTGAGCAAATGTGTTACGTCTATTTTTTACAGTGTTTTGTCAAGATTATATTTTTACAGTTTAGGGGTAATTTGTCAAGATGACATTTTTATATTTCAGATATAAAGTTTAGTATTGTATTTGTCTCATTAGAGTTTTAACTTGTTTTGTCAAGATGACTCCTTTAATTTTTTGTTCTTCAGTATAACTTTTTTTATTATCTTGTGCTTTCCTATATATAGAAAGCTTCTTCCCTAATGAGACCGTGTCTCTTATGTATAGCTCCTGATATTTTCTTTGAGACCCATGCTCAAAAAGCGAGAAGATATTCCTTAGACTTGTGTGAATTTAGCTTTAAGTTTTGTTGCTCATTGTGTTTACCCGTAAAATCGTTTTGGTAGTGAGACCAATGGTGACTTGATCATGAGAGGAATCTTATATGTTCTTGCGCAATAGGAAGAAGTAACCCTATGGAAGAAATTGAAGTTCAAATGGATTGCAAACTAGAAGGGAGCTCTAGGTGATTTTATATAGACCTGTATTTGTACTTCTTTTATATTTCTAGTGGATTATTGCTTGTTGAACTTAGTCCTATAGATATAGATACAATATTGTTGTATTTATATATGTAGATACAATATTGTTGTATTGAACCACGACAAAATTTTGTGCCCATCTTTTACTTTGTTTTCGATTTTGCTTTCTATATTAAGTTTTCTGCAAATCTTAATATCTTGTCCTAACAAATTAGTAACCTAGCTTAACACATTGAACCTAGAAAATATGACAGAAAATCAGTTTATACGTGGATAAAGTCCAAGTTTAAGAAGCGTTAATGCATTAGGTCGAAGCCTAATATGTCATTTTCATTTGGAATTATATATATAGGAACTGGATCCACAGATGTTATTTTGCCCAATTAAATTTAATTACGCACATCTTTTCATGATAAAAAGTGGAGATAAAAATTTTAAAATAGTAGAATTTTATTTTTATTTTTTTTCTAACTACTCAAAGTATGATAATCGTTGAATAATGATTGAACAGTTAAAAAAAGAAATACATATGTATAGGTAAAAAAATACCTATTGAATTGGGAACCTATTGAATTGGGAACCTATATATGTATGTGTTACGCGGTTTAAAATCCTAAGGTCGCATAAGTTGTATATGCGACCTCCTTCAAGAAGGATATATGCGACCTCTTCCGTGATGTTTATATGC
>JXTB01000098.1:892698-907616 GCA_002914805.1 Parasponia andersonii
TATCTCCTTATTTGCTTTGATTATTTACCTCAATTCACACAAGCCACATCTCTTAATTATTCATAAATTTATTGTTGATAAAACCTCCATCAACAGTATGTAGCATATATATGCGTATTATGACTATACATGAGAAGCAAAGTGATATGCAGGTTAGTCAAATGCATGAAAATAATCTATCTATATCGTAACAAATATAATACTTTGTATAATATTTAGACGGAGCTTTGGGCATTATTGAGCTAGTTTTAACACACAAACCACAAATATATGAGTAGTAATAAGTAATATAGAGTAAGAGAGTGTCGATTTCACATAGAGTGCTTGATTCACAATTGGTAACTACTAACTGAAACTAACTTCTAATTTATCCAAACAATAATAATTGATGGCTTGAGCAAGAATCAAAAAGTAAATGACAAAGTAAAATGCAAGAATAGGAATTGAAATTAAGCAATCAAAGATAATTCTCAAAGCAATAATAAGGAACCTAGGGATGCAATCTACCCTCTAACTCTTTCAACTACTAGTTTTCCTCACAGTAAAATTATCCATTTAGAGTTGACAACTGAGAATCCTAATGTATTCACAAACTCCTTTCCAAAATTTTAAGTGAAAATATCTAGACAAACTAATATATTACTCCTAACATAAATTAACTAGATTCATTAAGTTTGGTAATTCTCACACAAGGTTGCAAAGTCATATAGGTATATTCCTATCTTATGCAAACTCACCTCATACTAGGCAATCTTATGATATTCTAGCTATGTCCAAACCTAAATTCTCATTCATAAGTTCATATAGGTTTCACAATACAACTCTATTTAGTGGCCAAGTGAATAGATGCATTAAGCTCAAGACAAAACAATTAACTTAACAATAGATATCAAGAATAATTGACGAAAACCAAATAGTTGGATTATATTAAAGGTTCAATTACCTCCTTATAAATGGAGTTTAGCTCATGTTCATATAAAATGAATCAAAACAAATATAATAAGAATAATACATAGTCATTTGCAAAAAATGAAGGAGAGAAAGATAAGAGTAAGAGACAAGAAAAACTCTTTTGAAGCTTCCAATCTGATTTCTTCTTTTTCAATCCTTTCCTTAGTGTTGTTTTCTTCCTTGGAGTGGCTTTAACCCTTTGGTTGTTAGGATTTTTCTCTTTTTCTCTTTCAGATGAGTGTAAGACGAGTTAAATAGAGGAGGTTTATGAATTAATTCTGGATTTTCTGCAATTTTTTGGCACTGCAATGCCAAAACTGGTATTGCGGCACTAATACTAGCAAAAGAATGGCTCATAGTACCAAACGGTGGCGTTGCAGTGCCACGAAAATGACGCTGCAACCCGATGGATTTGGGGCTGCGGCCTCACGTTTTTGGCATTGCACCCATGGTTTTGAGGTTGCGTCACCATATTTTTGGGGCTGCAGCCCCAATCTTTCTGTATGTTGCGGCATCAAATTGACTTATGTTCTTGACTCTGAATGTTGTATCATCAGTCTTTTCTTATTATCGTTCTAGTTTGCCACATAAACACTTTAATTTACCTCTAATTTAACTCTAAAACACAATATTTTTCATTCAATGATGTCTCACTTAAAATATACATTAAAAACAATAAAACGAGTAAAAAGAACTCAAAGAGGAGCAATTCTTAAGCTCAAAAGTGTAATAAAGATAAAATATACTTATCAGACGCGTGCAAATGGAAAACATTCTATTTATTTATTTATGGAGGAGCTGTGGATGAAGAGACATAACTAGGAGGCAATTATTTTGCAACTATATAATTTTATATGCAACTTATCTATATAGAGCCAGCTGGGAGTGGACATCTAGAAAATAAAGCATGAACTCAAAATATACATATTCTAGAGATGTAACGTAATGGACGAGAAGCCGAGACAAAGCCATGCTACACAGTAGGTCGTTAATCTCTTAGCACAGGCCGGTGTAATGAAGAATTACGAGCATATTTTCTACACCTTATTGAAGGAGCCATATTTAGTATTAACAACAAAAATAACGAGAACAACTGTGAAGAATTATGTTCAACAAAGTAATTTTACTTTCAAATTGCTTTTTGGTATCAACGATGACAAACTCAAAAGTCAAAGGAGCTCACAACACATAAAAGGAGGGAAACCAATTTCAATATAACCATGAAAAAAAAAGCGCCCAATCGACGACGTAATTCATCCCTTTTGATTAGTGTTTCCATTATATTATATTGAACTAATCTCTAATAGGTAGCATGCATACATTATGTAAAAAACTACGATTTTTAAATAAGAGTGCGGTGGTAATTCCATGAAATCAGGGTTAAAGTTTGAAGAAATAAGAAGCATGGACTTGTTTGCAAAGTATGGTGTTGTGCAGTCTAAAAACCTATATGTTGGTTAATGCCAGAAAGGGAAAGTTAGCGACTAAAAGAACATATCAGGTCGCACGTGTAAGTTAAGTGCGACCTCTTCTGAGTAAGTCGAATGCGACCTCCCTCTGAATAAAGTGTGACCTCTTCTGAACAAGTTAAGTGAGACTAGAATGAAAAGAAAACTAGACCAAGCTTCATCAAACTGGTAATTTACAAAGAAAGGGAAACAAAAGTTTCTCTTTCAAGATTGACCAGTCATCTCATTTAAGTTGTTACCCAGTTATATTATTACTCAAATTGTATTTTCTGATTATACACTTATCCATTTTCATAATTGAGAAATATTGAGCCACCCTCACCTATATAAAAAGAGTTCAATGCTGTTGTAAGGGATCTTCGGCTTCTGGGGAGAACTTTGGGGGACTTTATTATTTTTACTTCCTGGAAACTTAACGAAACTCTTGTAATTTTCCAGAAAATAGTGAACAACAGTGGACGTAGGCTCATCTTTTTTAGGGCTGAATCACTATAAAATTCTTGTCTCTTTTACATGCTTTGATTGATCAACTCTTTACACACACTGGCCATATCTTGTAATTTCTTAAATTTATTATTGACAAAACCTCCGTCAACAATTGGCGCTAGAAGGGGGCTATTCCGGCACAAAAGTTTGTCAATTCCACTTCTTTCAACAATGGCAAACACCAGAAACACTACCAGAAACACCGGAACTAGCCAAAATCATCCCTAAAGTACTACTATTGCACAGGTGATCCTGCTCAGGATCAGCCTGCCATGACCACACAAGAAAATATTGTCCAGAGACAGGATCGCATGGAGGAAGCACTGGTGAACCTTCAGTAAATTACAAGTCAGATTAATGACTCTTTACGACGACTTGCTGAGGGATAGATGCTAACTCCACCACAGCATGAATGTCCTAGAGAACGTCCAGCTCAACAACCTGAGAGAGGAATTCATATCCTAGAGACAGGGAACCACGACCAGCATAAAGCCCAGCAGGAGCGTCATAGAGATCGCACCTCCAAGGGAAAAGGTAAGGTCGTAGACTTGCCTCTAGAGAGTTCTGGGTTGT
Organism: Parasponia andersonii; assembly: GCA_002914805.1. Lineage (NCBI taxonomy): Eukaryota > Viridiplantae > Streptophyta > Magnoliopsida > Rosales > Cannabaceae > Trema > Trema andersonii. The sequence goes on from JXTB01000098.1 coordinate 896,178, forward strand.
ATTTGCTGTCTCTCGCTTGATAGGAAATGCTATCCTTTGGTGAGAGACAATTGAGGTTATGCAAAGTGTAGAAGGCATAACATGGAAAGAATTTGAGAGACTCTTCAAAGCACATTATGCAAATGATGATCAACAAGTTGAAGTGGTTGGTCGTATTAAGAGACTTACTCAGAGGAATAGAATAGTAAACCAATAAGTGATGGAGTTCACAGAATTGGCAAGCCTTACCCTTAGCCCAACGGTGAGTGACACTTACCGAATTGTGAAGCTCAAGAATGGTCTGAATCAAAATATCCACAACCGCATTGCTATTCGCTCATTTACCACTCTTTTTGAAGTAGTGTTAGTTGCCTAATGAGCTGAAGTCATAGAAAATAAGCAGGGTGCAAGAAGGAATAACAGCAACGAGAGAAAAGTAAACAAGAGGAACCAAGGACAGTGGTCTGCTCAAGGTTCACCTAACAGCGGAAGCTATACTAGCAGTGGTTCAGCAAGTAATAAGAGGTTCAACACTTATTCGTGTTACCACTGTGGTAAGCAGGGCCATAAGAGGAATGAGTGCCCAAAACATCTACATAAATCTCCTCTTTCTCAGGGAGGATCACTTGGAAGATATTCTAGTTCAGCACCTCCCCACAACACTCAAGCTAGGTCACAACAATCTCAGGGTATTTCCCAGGCTTTTTCATCTCCACCACCTTACCAGCACCAGTACCGCCCCAAGGTTATACTCAGAATTTCCAGACTCCTTAGGCGTTAGAGAGTCAAGGAGGGCGTGTATATGGTAGCAGTGATTCGAGATCTAGCAGTAGTCATCCTAGACAAAGAAGAGGCAATAAGGTAAAAGGAAAAGTCACTGGCCAAGCTTATGCAATTTTTGGAACTGATGGCACCAATGAACACACTGACCGAGGTATTGTTGACGGTATGGTTCTTATTTCATATTCTTGGGAACGTGTTTTGTTTGACACTGGTGCATCTCATTTATTTATATCCTTGTTATTTGTTTAACTTTTGGGGTTAGAATTTTCTGAGCTGAATTATGCCTTGACTTTATGAACACCTTTGAGTGGTGTATCTAATATGTCTAGTATGTGTAAATCTTGTTGTGTGGTGGTTAATGGTACTTACTCATTTAATTATATTACCAATGAAACAATATGATGTAATACTCGGTATGGAATAGTTATTCAAGTATCGAGCTATTGTCGATTGTTATGATAAGTAAAAGACTATTTTTTAGGATGATGAACAACCCATAATATATCAAGCTTTAATGAATTCATTGAAACCAAGTCCTGTTCTAAAAGCCTGTTTGGGTGGTAGGAAGAAACTTGAGTATTATGGGATCTTGTTTGCCATTGATGGCGAGATGAGAACTAATGATCAGGACCTATGGATTCTGGTGGTGAGTAAATATCAAAGGTATTTCCTGAGGATTTACTAGGGCTACCACCAGGGAGATCGAGTTCTATATTGACATTGTTCTTGGAGCTCAACCAGTTTCTATTCCAGCCTACCACATAGCTCCTATAGAGATGAATGAATTGAGGGAATAATTGGATGATTTGATATCCAAGGGTTTCATTTGGAGAAGTACTTCTCCTTGGGATGCTCCTGTTTTGTTTGCCAAGAAAGCTGATGGTACTTTAAGGCTATGTATGGACTCCAGGAAGTTAAATCAGCTTACAATAAAGAATAAGTATCCTTTCCCAAGGATTGATGAGCTGTTTGATCAACTTAGTGGATCAAGATTTTTCTCTAAGATTGACTTTAGGTCAGATTATCACCAGTTGAAGATAAGAGAGGAAGATATACCGAAAATAACATTCAGAATTTGTTATAGTCACTTTGAGTTTCTAGTAATGCCTTTTGGTTTGATAAATACACCTGCAGCTTTTATGGACCTCATGAATCGGATTTCTCAGGCTATACTTGGATCGTTTTGTGGTTGTTTTTATTGATAATATCCTGGTGTGTTCTAAGACTCAGGAGGATCATGCCGAACATCTAAGGATAATGCTTAAAGTTTTGAGAAGTCAACAATTATATGCCAAAAGATCTAAATATGACTTCTGGATGTCAGATGTTAAATTCTTCGAGCATGTAATTTCTTAAAAAGGTATCTTAGTCGATCATACTAAGGTAGAAGCTGTTCTAAAGTGGGAAAGACCAAAGAATATGACAGAGATATGAAGTTTCCTCAGTTTAACATGTTATTACCATCGTTTTGTTTAGAATTTCTCAAGGGTTGCATTTCCATTGATAAGGTTGACCAGGAAGGATGTTAAGTTCATTTGGGATAGTGGTTGTGAAGAAGCTTTTAGGAAATTAAAGCACAGTTTGACAACTGCACCTGTTCTTACAGTTCCTGAGAGTAATGAACCTTATATGGTGTATACCGATGCTTCGAAGACGGGATTGGAATGTGTTCTGATACAAAATGGTCGAGTTGTAACGTATACTTCTCGTCAGTTGAAGTCACATGAGAGGAACTATCCTACCCATGACCTGGAGCTTGCAGTAATAATTTTTGCACTCAAAATATAGAGGTATTATCTGTACAGTGTGAAATTTGAAATATTCTCTGACCATAAGAGTTTGAAATATCTCTTCACCTAATGAGATCTGAATTCGAGGCAACGAAGATAGGTTGAGTATATGTACGATTATGATTTCGAACTACAATACCATCCCAGCAAAGCCAATGTTGTAGCTGATGCCTCAAGTAGAAAACTGCTTAGCTCATTAGCGACACTTATGTTTTAAGATTGGAAGAACTCATTGGCAATTGTGATTATAACTTGTAGTACTTCGACTCTAGAAACACTGCTTACCTCTGTAATATTGTTGCCACACCTGCGGTTCTTCAAACTGTGCAGCAAAGTCAATGGCAAGACCAAGGGTTGAGAACGATCTAGAGTTAACTCGAAAGTGGTGAACAATTAGAAGGTTGGAGAACGAATAGAGAAGGATTTGTACTTTTCAGAGGCAAGCTAGCAGTAGCTAATTATCCTCATCTTAGAGAGACCATTCTCACTGAAGCTCATAAGTCCAAGTTTGTAGTATATCTTGGTAGTAGAAAGATGTATCATGACCTGAAGAGATAGTATTGGTGGAAAGGTATAAAATATGATGTAGCTATTTTTATGGCTAAGTATATGACATGCCAGTAAGTTAAAGCTGAACACCAGAGACCAGCTGAACTATTATAGCCTTTACCCATACCAGAGTGGAAGTGGGATAAAATCACCATGGGCTTTGTAATGGATTTGTCTACGACCCGAAAAAAGAATGACGCAGTTTGGGTGATTGTTGATCGTATCATGAAAACTGCTCATTTCATACTAATCAGATCTGATTTTTCACTCAATAAGCTTAGTCATCTCTATGTTGACAATATTGTTCGATTACATGGAGTGCTATCAAGTATAGTTTCAGACAGAGACCCAAGATTTACTTCTAAGTTCTGGAGAGTTCTAAGATCTTTGGGAACAGAACTAAATCTGAGTACCGCTCACCATCCTCAAACAGATGACCAATCTGAGAGGACTATTTAGATTTTAGAAGACATGCTTCACTCTTGTGTACTAGACTTTGGTGGAAGCTGGGATGATCACCTGTCATTGGTTGAATTTTCTTACAACAACAGCTATCAAACTAGTCTTGGCATGGCTTCATATGAGGTATTATATGGGAGACCATATAGATCACCCTTGTGTTGGACTGATGCAGAGGAGCGTGTCATTCTTGGACCAGAACTAATACAAGAGACTACTAAGAAAATTAAAAAGATTTAGCAAAGACTTAAAGTCATGCAGAGTCGACAGAAAAGTTATGCAGACCCAAAGAGACGTGAAGTAGAATTCAAAGTTGGTGATCAAGTATTTTTGAAAGTGACACCAAGACGTAGGATCACTACATTTTGGCTTAAAGACAAATTGACTCCAAGATATATTAGACCATTTGAGATTAGTTCTAGAATTATGCCCGTAGCGTATCGCTTGGAATTGCCACCACAATTGGGCCGAGTGCATAATGTTTTTCATATCTCGATGCTCAGAAAGTATGTGCCTGATCCATCGCATGTTATCCAATATGTGGAAGTGCTATTACAAGAGGATATAACATATGAGGAACAACCAGTTCGAATACTAGGGAGAGAGCTCAAAGTGCTTTGAAATAGGCAGATACTACTTGTCAAGGTTCTTTGGCAAAATCATAAGGAAGACGAAGCGACTTGGGAGCTAGAAGCAGAAATGTATGAAAAATATCCTCATCTTTTTAATTTCTAACTTGAAGTTGTACTTTGACCCTTGTATCCGAATTTCGGGACGAAATTCCTTTTAAGGGGGAGAGGATGTAAAATCCAAAATTTTGTAAGGATAATTAAGTAATTTTAATTCAAGGATATTTTGGTAATTCTATATTTTTGAATTATTTGAAATTAAATTATTGGTGTTGAACCTAGACAAAATAAAGTCTAAATGCATTTGGGGCAAAAGTGAAAAAAAAATTATAAATCGGGGATAGAAGTATAATTAAGGAGGACTAAAGTGAAAAAATCTTTTTAAAATTTGTGACCAAAGTGGAATTTCAGAAACTTTTTCGCTCAAACCAGATTGGACCACGTGTCCCACTACTATAGTTTTCAAAAATTGCATATAAATCCTCCAACTCTTTCTTCTTCTTCACCAAGGTCCCCCGTAACACACTCTCTATCACATGTTCATTTGCCGAGCCACCAGCCACTGTCGTGCCTGAACCCGTACCCGCCGTGACCGGAAGACACCGACGAAGCCACGCCTGCAACTGCCCTCCCGTTCCGCCGTCTCTCGCCAGAGATAAAGCCATACGAAAGTCGCGCCACCTGATTGGATTTTTGCTTGATGTTCCGCCATCCGATGCCGCTCACCACACCACCACAACTGTTGGACTCGTCTCAACTCCAGCTTTCATTTTTGACCACTCTCGACCTCCAACTCGGCTCTGGTGAGAAGTTGACTACTGTAGCAATTTTATAATATTTTATTTTTGTAGTATTTTTATAATTATTTCGGAATTGAGTTATTTATCTCGAGAAAATTTTTACGACGTGAAAAAGGAGTTTGAAATATGAAATCTCATGATTTTGAAGTGTTGAAACGGTAACCGGAAGATCGTTAATTATCGAGATGAAAATATGGTATTTTTCTAATTATTTTCCAAATGTGGTATTTTTATAATTTTCGGATTTTTGAGCTTATTTAATGTTCGGGACCTCAAAACTAATTTCTGACTTCGAATTCGGACTCAGTGAAGTCGGGACATGAATTTTAATATAAAATACTACTATTTTCCGAAGTGGTATGAAAATCGAGAAAATAGCTCGTGAATTGCACCGTTTTGTGTGCCACAGGCCGGTTCTGCACCGGGACCTGTTTTCGATGAATTTTATATCTAACCCAATGTATTTGGGTACTCGAAATTCAGTGGTGATCTCTGTTTCTCAATCCGAGACTCCGTTTGAAAAGTCAACTTTTCAAGTGAACGTGATGAGATTCGAGAACGGCTGATTGAACAACTAGGTTATCAATTGAGGATATTTCTAGTGTCGGTAGCTCAGCATAACTACTATTTCGAGGTAGGGGATTCAATTTCCTTGTTTTCTATTATTTTCATTACAATTGAAATTTATTCTGAAAAATGAAATTTCATGATTTTATTAAATTGAATTATTTGAATAGTTATTTTAATGAACTATGAATTTGTGAAACATGATAGACTGTTCTAGATATTTTTACATATGATTTTATACAAATTTTTATATTTGGAACATGGTAAAACCATAGAAACTATACTTTTGGATTTTTAAGTACAAAATAGATTTTTAATTAAAAATCAGGGCATATCTAAAATGTTAAATCATTGCATAGTTATTTGAGACTCCATATATTACATATTTCATAAGATCATGCATGAAAGTCGTCTTAGGCATCACGGTGTTGTAGTAGGCGGACTAGTATACCCGCCTTCAGTGAGAGCCCGTAAACCCACCTGTGGTTTGTTTTCTGACTATATCTATTCGGTAGGTGTAGGCATTTGGTGCTCTTCCAGTTCCGTAGGATTAAACACATGGGTGTCCCTCCAGTTTCCAGAGATAGATGTCAGGCAGGGAGCACTCAATACATGTAGTATAAGTTGCTCTAGTTGTGATGAGAGGATGAGAGCTCATGTGATGTGTTGATTTATGTGACGTGTATTATGCTTATTTTAATTAAGACTTTTATCTGTTTTGACTTGGATATCTGGTTTTGATTTTTAGAATAATTTTCTATAAATGGTTTAAATCCTTAATACTTATGGAAATACTTTCCAGTATTACTAACCATGCAGATGTTTTGAGAATTATAAAAAGACTTTTCCAAAAAGGAAAATTAGATAATCTACTGGGCATTTTATGCTCACCCTCCCTATTTTCTTCACAGGTAGTGTCCAGTGTAACATTGACGATTAACAAGCGGAATAAGAAACTATCTTTTATTTGTAGTTTGTGACTTGGTAATACTAGGAGTGTGAATTTAAGACTTATATTTAAGTCTTATTAAATAAATAAATATTGCTAGTATTCAAATTAAGTGTGTTACTTTGAATATGTCTATAAACTATATATGCCATACTAGCTTGATATTGAGGTGTGAATGATGATGCTTAGTGAATTATTTGAAATTTAGTTTTCCTAATAATTTTTCAGTCTGTGTTTATTGATGACTATGAATTATGGGATAGGTTAACTGGTTGGAATTTCAAATGCTTTGTTTATAGTGCCGTTTGAAAAAAAAATAAGAAATTTCTAATTCTAGTAAAATTTCCTTTTTGTCACTACCCTGGGGTTTGGATCGTGACACCCCATCATACGAGCTCTTCATTGTCTAGACCTCGATCAGATTCTCAATGATATTTCCATTGGGTCGCTAGATCTCTTCTTAAAGAGCTATACATTTGGTGTATAAAATTTTTGAAGGGTTGAGTTTCTACAACAGGTTTATATAGTCATAATTCTACTTGGGACGGACACTCCTTGATTAAGCATTCCAAAAGATACACATGCTCCACTTATTAAGTTGGACAAAAGCATGTGTGCAATGTTAGGTATGCAATATACAATATCCCTTTTTGATGCAATGTGTACTACAGTTACAAAGCGAGGGATAAAATATTGACATACACACCAAATTTCATAAAGAGTTAAAGCTAAGCAATGTATTTTTTTCATTAAAGAAAAAGAAAAAAAAAACATATAAGTCTTGCAACACTCAAATGAACCTAGCTGTGTCATCAATACACTAAAAAGTTGTAGTTCACGCTTGAATGAATGAATATACTCCCTAGAACTTAGACTAATGATGATGAAAGATTCAAGTGCATAATATATGCCTGCGGACTACTAGTGAGTACTACGCTAAAGGTCTATTTTGAATGCATCAGACAAAATTATGATCGCACTACTCACTAATTTTCACAAATCTATCCACTTGTAAATTGTGGAAAATTGGAAAATTCCCGAGATCAAACAATTGAATATTGAAGCTAAATTACTATCAGCTTGGCAGTTTCACATGAACGAGCAATCTAAAGACATGAATGAGCACCATCAACCTCTATGACACACGATCAACAATCTCATTGAATAAAGCTTTAACACGTCAGGAACACCTTAAAAGCCGGGGCTGTAATGTTGATCAATATTTTACCGGTCATAGTTAGCCATTATTCAACTATTAAATATTGGGATCTTGCTACAGAAGAGCAATTAAAGAAGAAACTTCATAGATTCTTCTAGAAAATGGATAAATTAGCCAATATTTGGATAAATACTTCTAACAAAGATAAATCACACTCAAATCGGGAACACCCCTATTTCTCTTGATAATTAAGTAATAATTGGATTATTCCACTAAATAAAGAGTAATTATTTTATTTCAAATAGTATTTATCTATTATCTTATTATTCACAATTATAAGTGATTAAGATTTTTCCATTTTAAATAAAAGTCCTCAGTCGCACCACGAGAGACTAAGAAAATTTCCTAGAAAAGAAAGCTAAAATTATTACTCTCTTCTATTATTCTTCTTTTGTAATTTCTCAAATAGTGGAAAACCACAGTGGATCTGATCATGTAAGCTATCCTTTTGGGGCTAAATTAGGCTAATTAATTCTTTATGTTTTTATTATTTTGCATTATTTTACTACAAAGCTCAATCCCATGATTCCTGTTCAAGTTAATAGCCATGACTGTTAAGATTTTATTCTCTCATATAACTCATGATTTGTCAACTCTTATTATCTGATAAATTTATTTCTCTTGTAATTAGGCTAGCATTTATTTTAAAGATTCATTCTCTTGTATATATATTGAACGATCAGCACAAAGCAATGTATGGTTTTCCATTTCACTAAATAATGATATTCTTATATGGTATCAAACAAAACAAACTCCACTGAGTCCATCGTTCCTCTTTTTTTTTTTTTTTTTTTTTTCCAACAATTGCCGATGATAACTCCACGTACCAATCTGCCAATAACTCTGCCCAAACTCAAATTATCATTATCCCCAATACCACCAATAATATTATCTCCATCAATGCTACCTCCCTATATCAGATCCAAACTATATGCATTGGATCCGCCAAGATCAACTCTTACTTCATGTTATTCTCTCCTCTTTGAGTGAGCCAATTATTTATTCTGCTCATACCACCGCTGAAGCATGGACCAAAGTTTCCAAAATCTTTGCCAATCATTCTCGTTCCAGAGTGATGCATCTCAAAGAATAACTTACACTTCTCAAACGAGACAATAAGTCAGCCTCTGAGTATCTCTAACTCGTTAAAAGTATTTCTGATGAACTTGCAATTATCAATGCTCCTCTTGATGATGATGACCTTATTATACATGCTCTGAATGGTTTAGGCTCTGAGTTCAAAGAAATCTCCACTGCTATTCGTGCTCGTGACACTCCCATATCATTTGAAGAGATGCATGACAAACTTGTTGAACATGAATCCTTTCTCAACTGAGAAGAGACTCATACCGCTTCACTGATCACAGCCAACCTTGCCAAAAAACAACAAAAGAGGACCTACTGTCAAGCCAAGTTAATCTCGCTCCAACTATCCTTCCTCACACTCCAATAATCGGGGCAATACCATGATTGCCGCCTAAAATGGTAGTCCAAATCCTCCTAAGATTGTTTGTCAATTTTGCGACCAACCTGGTCATGTTGCTAAGAAATGTTACCGTATTGTTGGCAAGTCTCTTACTGCCAACCATACTATCACCAACAAAGCCTCATCCTCATACTGGCTAATGGATTCTGGTGCATCCCATCACATGACTATTGATCTTAAAAATCTGTCCCTACACTTTGAGTATGATGGTTCTGATGATAATCTTTTAGGAGATAGTACTGGTCTTCTTATTTCACATACGGGTTCTATTGCTTTTCTCACACCCTCAAAATATTTTTGTCCTCAAAATGTTTTATGTATTCCCAATATAAAAAGAAATCTTATTTCTGTCTCTAAATTTTTCCGTTCAGATAATGTCTCAATTGAATTCTTTCCATCTTATTTCTCTGTGAAGGATATAGACACGGGGGCAACAATAACACAGGACAAGAATAAAGATGGTGTATATGAGTGGTCAGGGGACAATCAGCAGCCTGTTTCACGCCCGACTGCTTTTCTAGTGTCAAAGCTTCATCAACTGATTGGCACAATTGTCTTGGTCACCCCTTCATAAAAATTCTACAACATGTCATGTCCTCGCATCAATTACCTACAGTCTCTTCCAATTCAACTCGTGTCCCGTTTTGCAATTCATGCAAATTTAATAAAGCTCATAAGCTACCTTTTCCAGTGTCTATGTTATCGAGTTGTCGTCCTCTTGATTTGTTATACACAGATGTTTGAGGCCCTGCACCTCTTAAATCAATTGATGGTTCTCTTATTATGTTGTCTTTATTGACCATTTCAAAAATTATATGTGGCTATATCCATTGAAACTAAAATCTGATGTCTTCAACATTTTTTCTCGCTTCAAATCTGTGGTTGAAAAAATTTTTAGCACTTCAATTATATCCGTTTACAGTGATGGTGATGGAGAATATTAAAAGCTCTATCCTATCTTTGCTAACCTTGGAATAAGTCATTTTCTCACACTCCACACACACCAGAACATAATAGATGTGCCGAACGTCACCACTGCTATATCGTCGAAACAGGTCTTGCTCTTTTACATCAAGCTTCCATGCCCCTAAGTGTTTGGTCTCGTGCTTTTCTCACAGCATCATATCTCATAAATAGGATGCCTATTCCAGTTTTTGATCTCCAATCTCCGTTTGAAAAGCTTTTTTCCAAACTACCAAACTATTATAAACGCAAAATTTTTGGTTCACTTTGCTACCCATGGCTGAAACCGTATGTGAAAATAAATTGGAAACTCGTTCTATGCTGGGATACTCATCATCACAAAGTGCTTACAAACACTATGATCTATCCACTGAAAAAATCTTCGTTTCTCGTCATGTTACCTTTGTAGAATCTGAATTTCCTTTTGGTAATCAGCAACCTTACTTGCTTCGTGTCTCTACTGACTCCAACAATTAATGGGCTTCTCAATATGATGCTGCCAGTAACCCTCCTCACTTTACCATACCTAGTCCTATAGTGTCGCTACCATCTCCTTGCCAAGAGTCAGTTGCTGCTACAGTTTCACCACCACTCATTTCTACACCATCCAGTTCATCTGAGTGTGTTGCTGCACCTAGTGACTTGGTTACGTCCACTTCTACCTCAGGTTTGTCTCTTACTCATTCTACTACATCCCTTACTTTACCACCAGCATCCACTCAACCTCTACGTACCCATCCTATGACAACCTGCTCTCAAATTAATATATTCAATCCAAAACAGTATGCCGCCATTAGTAGACATCTAACACCTGAAGCAATTGAACCCACATGTGTATCTGAAGCCTTGAAAAATTCTCAATGGCGATCAGTAATGTCAGATGAATTTAATGCCTTGCTTCAAAATGGCACTTAAAAGCTTGTTCTGCCCTCTTCTTAGCGAAATTTAATTGGTTGGAAATGGGTATTCTGGATTAAATGCAATCCTGATGGCACTATTTCCAGGTATGAGGCACGTCTTGTTGCTAAAAGCTTCTATCAACATCCCAAGTTAGATTTCCATGATACATTTAGTCCTATTGTCAGGCCACTACTATCCATATTGCGTTATGCATTACCTTATCTCGAAATTGGTCGATACGTCAACTTCACGTCAACAATGCATTTCTCCATTGTAAAAACCCGGAATTTTCGAGGGTAATTTGGACAATTTACCAATTTTCCGGATAAAATATTATGGGGACTAATTTGCAAAAGTTTTGTTCGG
>JXTB01000098.1:912906-1014122 GCA_002914805.1 Parasponia andersonii
GTGGTGTATACGAACTGTGGGAGTGGTTCACGGGATGGAATTCCAAATGTTTTTATTTAAATGGACTGATTTTATAAAAACTAAAACTTTTGACACTTTTCAAATAAATTAAGGAATTTCCCACCAAGTGAAATTCTCCTTTTGCCACTAGCCCGGGTTTTGGGTCGTGACATCCATGGCCCATTGAATGATGAGGTATTTATACTAAACGCTATGGCTTTGTTAATGATACTAATCCTTCTCATGTTTGTATACTACGCAAGGTGTTATATGGTCTCAAGCAAGCACCTCGCGCTTGGTACCAAGAGTTGAGCAAATTTCTAATGAATGGATTCAAGAACTCAAATTCTGATGCCTCTCAATTTGTCTACTCATGTAGGAATATTACAGCATATTTCCTTGTCTATGTTGATCACCTCATTGAGATTCTCAATGGCAGTGATAATAAATATTTGGAGAGCTTCTTACATAAGCTATCCAATAGATTTTCAGTTAAAGATTTGGGTTTCTTGAACTATTTGCTGGATGTAGAGGTTAGTCCACTTCACATGGTTTGTTTCTCTCGCATCATAAATACATTCGAGATATCCTTGATGAAAACAATATGCTCGGTGCAAAAAAGGTGCAAACTCTGTTATCTTTAACAATGGCACTTTTGCTACATGATAGTGCCTCATATATAGATGCAACACAATACAGAAACGTCGTTGGTGCTCTTCAATATCTTTCTTGAAATAGTCCAAATATCTCATTTGTAGTAAACAAATTGTCTCATTTCATGCATAAACCTTCAGTCATACATTGGGTAGCTGTCAAGCATCTCCTCCGGAAGCACCATCAATGGAAACATCTCCTCCGGAAGCACCTTCAATGGAAGCACCATCTTGCGAGGGCATGTTAAGCAATCTCCAGAATTGAATACAAAAGCTCAATCCCACTATTCATTCTAAAGTCAATAGCCATGAATGTCAAGATTTTATTCTCTCATTTAAATCATGATTTGTCAACTTTTGTTATGTGACAAATTTATTTCTATTGTAATTAGGCTAGCATTTATTTTAAAGATTCATTCTCTTGTATATATATTGAACGATCAATACAAAGGAATGTGTGCTTTTCCATTTCACCAAATAATAATATTCTTATAATTATTAGCGGTCGAATTCAAGTCTAGGATTCCGATCCATAACGATCATTATTTATCATCAAAATTGTTAGATGACTATGAAAAAAAAGCCATTAACACCGAAAATGATAAATAATTGGTCTTATTTTACTCTAAAGAGAAAAGAGGAAATCATGCCATACACAGTCTTTTCTGAAAAAAATAATCGAAAAATAGAGTGTGGATTAGTTTTTCTTTTTTTCTCCCCAATTTCGGTACTGGAATTTTTAATTTTTTTATTAAAATGCCATTTTTTAAAGTGGTTATTATTTATTAGTATTTGAAATTAGTTATTGGTTACTAGTTACTAGATATTAGTTATAATTTTATTTTTTTGTTCTTTTTTTTCTCTTCTTTGTACTTTTTATTATTTTTCCAATTTCTATTACTAGTTAAAAATTTTTGGCTAAATATAATAATGGTCACTGATTGTACTCATTATATCATTTTGTCCTCTGGATTTTTAACTTATATAATAATGGCGCCTTTATCACAAACTGTTAGTTTTTTAAACGAAAATAGTCATACGAGTCAAAATCTTATTTTTAGCTATGGTTATTAAACTATGCACTTTGTATTAGGACTATGCCCAAAAGGTATTTATTATCTGTGAATAATTATTGAATGTTTTAGATATATTTTATAAAGTGATATTTTATGCATAATATTTGTGATGTTGTTTTGATCTATGATCTATTTATTAGAGAAATATTTTAATTAAGTTATTTATTAAAGTTAAGACATATTTTTCTGATTAAATCAAATAAGATTGTTTACAAAGTTGGACATTTCTCTTGAATCGTATTGTAAGACTTTGTGCATCTATAGTGTGTTTTAATCTATATTGCTATGAACATATATAAAAAGTCTTAGTATTTAAATATTGAATAAAGATCATGTGAAATATGTTCTTGTAATAAATGTCAGTGATAAGAACATATTTTCACAAACTTGATAATTAATACATATATTTCTTAATCATGAAATAAATGATGAACCCGTATTCATAACTTGTATTATTTAAGATGTTAAAAGGTATGGATCAAGAAATTGACGATCTGGATCCTAACATTTTAGTAATATATATTATTATATATATTGGGATCATAAGTTTATAGATATAAAATCCATAACTCTATTATATAGAAAAATGAATACCATTTTAAGGAGCAATAGGAGCTTAGATTATTTAAACATTGGCTAAGTAATTAATAGATTTGATAATTTTAATAATCAATGATTTTCTGTAAGTATGATCATCTATCAAATATAGTCTTGTATCAAGGAATTAAAAGATATAATTAGATAGACAAAATGATAATTTTATCTAGTTTCTATTATCAATATTTATGTGAGGATAAACATGTAAATGTTAATCATCTAATGGATATAATTTTAATTATTAAGTATCTTGTAATATTTATTTAATTCAAAAATACAATTTAGACCTTTAGTGGAATAAATCCATAATTAGTAGTGCAAGTTCACTTGTATTAAGAATTAATTAGAACTGAGTCTTTATCTACTGGAGCTTGAATAAAATAGATTCATTTGGGTCTCAACCTATATCAATATCTTGAGTTACATCAGATAAACTAAATTAGGTTCAAATAGTTTTTTGCATAATTATACAAAAGAGGAAACATGCTTAATTGAAGTGGTGGGCCACTTGGGCCCAACCACAGTGCTCAAATGAGCAGTGAAATTTGGCCAGCCCATTCCCTAGGGCTGGCTAAATTTCACCCTAAGGAGAAGCTTATAAAAGGTTTTTCTTACCTAGAAGTGGTAATTTATATCAGTAAGTCGTATTCATATCATATGAATATTTATGTATAATAACATATGCCTCAGGTCGTATTCATATCATATCAATATTTATGTATAATAACATATGCCTCAGCTCAAGTCCAACTTGTTTAATAATTGTATTAAAAATTTTAACACGAACCTGACCTGTTTATAAATAGGTTAACTTGACACGCCTTGTGTAACCCATTTATTCAAATGGGTCATATTCAGGTCAAATCAATCTGATATAATCCGTTAACCCGTTTAATTCAAATTAGTTAAAATATACCTTTTTAACATATTTGATATAAATTCGTATATATTTTATGATCATAATATACTAATATTTACGAAAATTAATTAAAACTACATAAATCTTAACATATGTGTATAATAAAGTTTTATAAATACACTAATATTTTACATGGGTCGAGTTCACCTAATATATAGACTTACCATTATGGTACATACTAATAACATATTCAATAATAGAATTATGAAAATAATATATTCAACAATATACCATCTAATATTTCAGTATACCTTAGCTGCTATAAAAACCCGACATGCATGATTCCCAACTGTCAAAGCTAATTGCAGACAACGACCAAATCTCTCCCTTACAATATAAATTGAGTCTCTCGCCGCCCCTTAATTTGAAAGTGACATATATAGGTAGCTAGTTAGCTAAGTTCTTTTAAGTCGAAGAAAAACTGGCGAACACACAAGCAACTGCCAGTAACCAAGAGGAACGCAACAAAAGAGTGGTGGCTGCTCTCTATGAAGCCTTTAACTCCAAAAACGACGTCATAATATTCGATCCCAACCTCTTCGCCCGTTACTTCGAGTGGTGGTTCCACGGCCCACCATCTCACCAGCATTCGAAGCGGTTGCTCACCGGCTCGTCCCCAAACGACTTGTCGTTTCTGTTCGTTCCCTTCTCTGTCGTGGCTTTCGAGTCTACGGTCATCGCCGAAGGCTGCGACCGAGACCGCACGGTCTCTTGGGTTCACGCTCGGACCCTCGGCGCGGATGGGAAAATTACCCATGTTAGGGAGTACTACAACACTTCCGTCACTGTCACCCGCCTTGGAAGCGCTGACGTGGCGTCACAGTCAACTTATAAGTGCCAGAGTGTTTGGCAAAGCAAGCTGTGATGTATCAGTGCCTGGTTTGGTTTTGGCACTGTAGTCTATAGAACAGTATACTACTCGTATTATTTAATTGATCACTTTTTAATAATTTGATTAATAGATAAATGTAAAACATATATATATTTGATAATAATGTGCATAAAAATATATTATTAATGTTATTTTTCTTTTTTATTTTAAATATAAAAAAATATGCGTAATAAATTTTAATTAGTACTAAATTAGTATCAATAATAATATATATGTATAAGTATATATATATATATATAGGGCACTAATCTAGTAGGTATTTTTTTTTTTTACTTATGTATAGGTATCAATTTAGTCAATTAAAATTTAACATACATATTTTTTTATTGTAAAAGGTAAGAGAGAAAAATAGCATTAATGATACACGTCTTTTCATGCACTTCATTATAGCTATTGGATTACTATTAGATGGTGATCCAACGGCTAAAAAAAAATATCTACCCATAGGTAAAAAAAAAAAAATACCTATTGGATTGGCAACTATATATATATATATGTTTATGTCCACCAGAAATGCATGTAAGTGTTACCGTGATATATATTATAATAGTTTCGTGTCCCGAAAACATGTGGTGTTATCCTTTCAAAGAAAAATAAACTGTTGTGTTATATATGTCTCGTCTGCATGGTTTAGTGGTTTGTGACCAGTCGAAAGCCGAGGTCTATATATATAAAGAAGAAGACGTGAAGAATGGTATCTATTTATTAGTATTTTCACGGAGGCTTCCAACTCAACTAACGCGAACATTCGCTGAGAATCTTTCACATGAGCCTCGTCTCATAGAGCAATAGAATGCACCACCCTAATTCCACCGAATATTATTACTAATAAATATTGTGTGTGAGATGCGGTTCTAAGCACTCTCCATGATCGCGCGTTAGGCTAGCACGATCTTACACGGACCAATCTTTACCATTAGATAGTAGCTGGTTTAGAGTACTTTAATACAGTTTGTATTGTTTCTGTAATAATTTGAAAGCTCTTTAATTGTGTACTTTGTTATTTGAAGCACATTTATTTTGATCATTAGTTTCAACATATATATGTGCCTATATGTATATATATACATATAACACTTGAATTATATAGCTCACATAATATAGAAATATTGTCACGACCCAAAATTCGGGTTAGTTGCAGAAAGAGAATTTCACAAAGATAGAAAATTCATTGATTTATTTGAAAAGTGTGGAAAAAATTTTAGTTTAATAAACAGTCCATTTAAATAAAATAATCAGAATTTCATCCCATGAACTACTCCCGCAGTTCGTATTCACCATTAAATATAGACTGAATAATAATTAAAAATTATGAAGTCAAATATAAGTCTAAGCATCACCATCATCCACAACAAAAGTCAAATACTAGTATGGCATACATAAGTTCGCAGACAAATAGAAAGCAGTAATCTTAGTTCAATGCTAATACAAAACCCAAATAGTCCAAATACTACGATAATAAACTCCTAACAATACCAAGAGACGAACTGCAATCCAGATGATCTCTTACTCCTCTTGATCACCAAGATCGCACTGTACACTACCTAGAGGGTGAGCATAAAATGCCCAGTAGAAAAAATAATTACCCGGTCGAAAATATTTTTGTGATGGAGAATTCCTGCATAGTTAGTTTAATCCAAAACATACATATATATATATATATATATATAATCTAAACCGGAAATCCATATATATATATATATATAAAGCAGTATAATCAAAACCATTCAATTCATATGCACATGACACAAATCAACCCATACCCATGAGCTCTCATCCTCTTATCTGTGGAAACCCAAGATGATGGTACTAAGTGTACCTAACAGCTTGCCTGATACCTAAACCCATACCCGGAGCGGACACCCATGTGTCGCCTACCAAATCTAGAGGGGCAACCAAATTGCCTACGCCTGTCAAATGGGGAGGTAATCAGAAGTAATGAAACCCTGTGCGAGTTTACAGACTCTTATCGACGGTGGGGCACGCAGCGCCATACTGTAAACCCATGATGTTAACACAGTGCTCATGTATGATCCTATGACACGTGTAATACAGAATTGAAGTGTGAAAATAATCGTGCTCTGGTTTTTCGGTAGAATTAGTACACTAAGTTTTTTATAGAAAAACGGGCAGCATAACGGCCCTATTTTTAATATACCCAAAATAACCTGTACTCAGAAAATTTCCAGAGCAATACAGTATATATTTTATACAACCAATTCCCATCACAGATATTTAAATAGTCTAGAAATCACATTTGTTCTCCTATGTTGCTGAAAGTAAGTTTGACTCGAAAAGGATATAAAACATAGGTAATTAAATCCCTACTTTGCTCGAATAGCAATACCATGCTATTGAATCCTCAAGGTATCGTTGACGATTACCCGGAGGGTCAGGAACCAATTCTAAGCCCTCGATCGTCCCCTTGCGAAAAATCAACATCTCACCAGAGCTTCAATTCCACAAATGGACCGCTTCACTGAATTCCTAGCACCCAAAATAGCTAGGTTAGACATATAACTTGTCCAATTCAGGTCCAGATCCACACCGGGCCAGTGGCACCAAAACGAGGCAAATCTCAACCGTCCGATCTCGATTTTCATGCCAATCACCAAACAACACAATATATATATATATATATATATATCAAATTTCTCCATTTTCTTAATACATTCCAAAAATAAGGTCAAAAACACAATCTAACGGCCGGATCACAAACAACAACCATAAATTCAAAATATCCAAAAATGACAACTTTCAATCTAGGAAAAATGGGGTTAAGATATATATACCATGATGATCCTTGCAACGAGACGAATCCAACAGGACCGGTTAGGGGTCGAATGGTGGCCAGAATCGTCGCCGGCGGCCAAAAATCCGATTCAACCTCTTGGAGATTTTTCGGTGTTACAGGCGACGACGGTGACTGGGAACGGACGGCGCGACTTCGGCGATGCACGGGGAAGCTCCACCGGTCGGTTACGCGGGCAAATGACGGCGGCGCCTCCTGCGGCAGTCTAGCGTCGACGGTGGAGAGAGACCCAATAGAGAGAAAGAGATTGGGGGGTAGAGAGAGGAGAGAGAAAGAGAAATGAGTGAATATGCCACGTGGTCTGTTTTGAATAGGGCTGTGCAATTTTTCAAAAATTACACATAAGTCCCCAAATTTTAAATCTCTATCAATCTAGTCCCCCCAAAAATTACAATTTAGTCCTTCTGCACAAAACTTTTGCAAATTAATCCCCCCAATATTATATCCAGAAAATTGGTAAAATGTCCAAATTACCCTCGAAAATTCCGGGTTTTTACATTCTCTCCTCCTTATAAGAATTTCATCCCAAAATTCAAAATACAAGTCAAGGTTTACATTACAATATAACTTCTAACTGAAAGTTAAACAAATTAAGGTACTTCTCGTACATCTCCGTCTCGAGTTCCCAAGTAGTCTCGTCTTCCTTGTGATGTTCCCAAAGCACCTTGACAAGTGGAATCTCTCTGTTATGAAGTACCTTCAACTCCCTAGATAACAAACGAACATGCTGCTCTTCATAGGACACATCTTCTTAGATCAGTACATGCACGTACTGAACAACATGAGATGGGTCCGGCGTGTATTTCTTTAACATCGACACGTGAAACACATTATGCATGTGACTCAACTGTGCAGGTAGATTCAAGCGATACGCCACTGGTCCAATTCTGTCAGTGATCTCAAATGGACCAATATATCCTGGAGCAAGCTTACTCTTAACTCCAAATCCCGTAACACCTCACCTTGGAGTCACTTTCAAGAATACGGAATCACCGGTATCGAACTCTACATCACGCCTCTTTGAGTCAGCATAACTCTTCTGACGACTCTGAATCTCCTTGAGTCTCTCTTGGATACCCTTGATCTTCTCAGTAGTCTCCTCAATTAACTCAAGTCCAAGAGTAACATGCTCTTCGGGTTCTACTCAACACAAAGGCAATCTACACGGCCTCTCATATAACACTTCATATGGAGCCATACCCACACGGGCCTGGTAACAGTTATTATAAGCAAATTCCACCAAAGGAAGATGATCATTCCAGTTCCCACAAAAGTCCAGCATGCAACAACGTAGCATGTCCTCAAGAATCTGAATGGTCCTTTCAGACTGACCGTCTATCTCAGGATGGTAAGCTGTTCTGATATCCAACTACATATCCCACGCTTTTTGCAAGGCTCTTTAAAACTTAGAAGTGAACCTTCGATCTCTGTCGGAGACTATGTTTAAAGGCACACTATGCAAACGTATGATGTTCTCCACATATAGTTTACTGAGCTTAGTAAGTGAATAGTCCATCTGAATCGGTATAAAGTGAGCACTCTTCATCAACCGATCGACTATCACCTTAACTGCATTGTTCTTTCTCAAGGTCTTCGGCAAACTAGTCACAAAGTCCATTGTGATCTTGTTCCACTTCCACTCCGGAATTGGTAACGGCTGAAGTAATCCAACTGGCCTTTGCTATTCAGTCTTGACTCACTGACAAGTCAAATACTTAGCCACAAAGGTAGCTACATTCTTCTTCATCCCTTTCCACCAATATTGCCGCTTCAAGTCCCGGTACATCTTGGTACTACCTGGATATACAACGAACCTTGATTTGTGAGCCTCTGTTAGAATGATTTCTCAAAGATTAGGGTCATCAGCTACAACCAACTTCCCACTAAAAAGCAAAAACCTTCTCTGTTGGTGCTCTAACCATCTAACTATTCACTATTCCGAAGCCGGTTCCAAATTGTCCTCAATTCTCTTTCTTGCCACTGACTCTGCTGGATAGTCTGGAGAAGAGATGGTGACTCAAGCAAGCAACCCCTTCATTCTCAAGGTAGTACAAGTTGTAGTCACCAATCGCAACTGAGTTCTTCTAGTCTTCAAACACTAGTGTAGCCAGTGCGCTACGAGGCTTCCTACTCATTGCAACGGCTACAAAGTTGGCTTTGCCAGGATGATACTGTAGGTCGAAGTCATAATCCTCAATATACTCAACCCATCTTCGTTATCTCAAGTTCAAATCCTTCTGGGTAAAGAGATACTTCAAACTCTTATGATCAGAGAATATGTCGAACTTCACACTATACAAGTAATATCGCCAAATCTTCAAGGCAAAGATCACTGCTGCAAGTTCCAAATCATGGGTGGGATAGTTCCTTTCATGTGGCTTCAACTGACGAGAAGCATAAGCCATAACTTGACTATTCTGTATTAAGACACATTCCAAACCCATCTTTGAAGCATCGGTATACACCACATAAGGCTCGCTACTGTTAGGAATAGTAAGAACCGGTGCGATGGTTAAACTCTACTTCAACCTGATAAAAGCTTCTTCACTTTCGTAATCCCAACCAAACTTGACGTCCTTCCTGGTCAACTTCATCAAAGGTAAAGCAATTCTGGAGAAATCTTACACAAAACAGTAGTAGTAGCCTGCTAAAATGAGGAAACTACGTACCTCCATCACATTTCTCGATCTTTCCCACTCCAAGACAACTTCGATCTTAGCAGGATCGACTGAAATACCTCCATGAGAAACCACATGGCCTGATAACTTCACTTCTAACATCCAAAAGTCACGCTTCGATTTTTTGGCATACAACTAATGATCTCTCAAGGTTTTAAGTACTATCCCCAGATATTTGGTATGCTCTTCTCGAGTCTTGGAATACACTAGGATGTCATCGATGAACATAACCACAAAATGATCCAAAAATGGCCTGAAGATCCAATTCATGAGATCCATAAAAGCTGTACGTGCATTCGTCAAACCAAACGGTATCACCAGAAACTCAAAGTGACCATATCGGGTTCTGAATGTTGTCTTCGGTATATCATCCTCTCTTATCTTCAACTGACGATAACCGGATCTCAAATCGATCTTAGAAAAGAATCTTAAGCCATCGAGTTGATCAAAAAACTCATCCATCCTTGGCAAAAGATACTTATTCTTCACTGTCAACTAGTTCAACTTTCTGAAATCCACACAAAGTCTCAACGAACTATTAGCTTTATTCACAAACAAAACAGGAGCACTCCAAGGAGAAGTGCTACTGCGAATAAAGCCCTTGGAAAGCAGATCGTCCAACTATTCTCTTAATTCTTCCATCTCAGTAGGTGCCATGCGATAGGCTGGAATAGAAACTGGCTGAGCTCTAGGAACTAGTTTAATACAGAACTTGATCTCCCTATTAGGTGATAACCCCGGTAAGTCTTCAGGAAACATCTCCGAATACTCACACACTACCAGAATTCATAGGTCTTGATTGTTTGTCCTCACCTCGCCATCCATGGCAAACAAGTTCCCATAACACTCAAGTTTCTTTCTTCTACCCAAGCACACTTTCAAAATAGGACTAGGTTTCAAAGGACTCATTCTAGCCTGAATGTCCATCACTAGGAAAAAGAGTCACCTGCTTCGCACGACAGTCCACAATGGCTCGATACTTCGACAACCAATCCATACTGAGTATCACGTCATATTATCCCATCGGCAACATAATTAAATCAGCAAGAAGCTTCTTATTACCAACCATAACCTGACAGGACTTGCACACACTAGACACATCGGCCACTCCTTCCAAAGGTATACCCAATGTCAATACATAATCCAAATCAGAAAATTCTAACCCCAACAGTTGAGCAAACAATAAGGATATGAATGAATAGGATACACCAGTATCAAACAAAACATGTGCCCAAGAGTGTGAAAGAATGATCATACCATCAACAACACTTCGGCCGGTACGATCCTGAGTGTCGTCTGTCCCAGTAAAAGCATAGGCTTGGCCAGTCATCTTTCCTTTCCCTTTGTTACCTCTTCCCTAGCCAGGATGGCTGTTGCTGGATCCTGGACCACTACTGTCAAAACCACGTCCACCCTGACTCCCTGAGGCCTGAGGAGTCGGAAAACTCTGAGTAAAACCCTGAGGGCGGTACTGGTGCTGATAAGGCTGAGGGGAAGTAAAAGCCTACAAAGCACCCTATGACTGTTGCGAATTTACTTGAGTGTTCTAATAAGAAACAGAACCTGACTGGTAACCAAGCAATTGCTGTAAGAGCTTCTGGTCTACCATCAAACTGCCCTGGCTGGAGACGCATGAACCGTTGGAGATGATCAGCCTGATCCAACTGACATTCCCTTGGAGTTAGAGGCTGATAATCTGGATTGCTCATCTGGATGAATGCCTGCTATATTGCCTCGATCAGAGGAGTGAAATCTAGACGAGGAGGTTCGACATCCGGCTGGTGCCTCAGAACTCTTCTAGGAGGCATCCTTACAAGTTTGAAATAATATGCCAAACTGTTAGTGAGATAATGATACATGCTTGTCATAAAAATAACTTCAATCTAGTTTAATGGTGATACATCCGAGCTGTTAAACTCAAAGCTCTGATACCACAATTTCTGTCACGACCCAAAACCCGAGCTAGTGGCAAAAGGGAAATTTCACAAAGATGGGAAATTCCTTGATTTATTTGAAAAGTGTGGAAAAAATTTTAATTTTATAAACAGTCCATTTAAATAAAATAATCAGAATTTCATCCAGTGAACTACTCCCACATTTCGTATACACTATTAAACATAGTTTGAATAATAATTAAAAAGCACGAAGACAAATATAAGTCCAAGCATCACTATCATCCACAACAAAAGTCAAATACCAGAATGGCATACATAAGTTCGCAGACAAAATAGAAAGCAGTAATCTTAGTTCAATGCTAATATAAAACCCAAATAGTCCAAAGACTACGATAACAAACTCCTAGCATTACCAAGAGATGAATTGCAATCCAGATGACCTCTTACTCCTCTTGATCACCAAGATCGCACTGTACACCACCTGAGGAAGAAGGTGGGGGTGAGCATAAAATGTCCAGTAGGAAAAATAATTACCCAGTAGAAAACATTTTTGTGATGGAGAATTTTTACATAGTTAGTTAGTCCAAAACATACACATATATATATAATCCAAACCGGAAATCCATATATATATATATAAAGCAGTATAATCAAAACTATTCAATTCATATGCACATGATACAAATCAACCCATACCCATGAGCTCTCATCCTCTCATCTGTAGAAACCCAGGATGATGGTACTAAGTGTACCTAACAGCCTGCCTGATACCTAAACCCATACCCGGAGGGGACCCCTATGTGTCGCCTACCAAACCTAGAATGGCAACTAAATTGCCTACGCCTGCCAAATGGGGAGGTAATCAAAAGTAACAGAACCCCACGCGGGTGTACGGACTCTCACCGACGGTGGGGTACACAGCGCCATACTGTAAACCCATGATGCTAACACGGTGCTCATGTATGATCCTATGACATGTGTAATACAGAACTAAAGTGTGAAAATAATCGTGCTCTGGTTTTTCGGTAGAATCAGCGTACTAAGTTTTTTATAGAAAAATGGGCAGCATAACGGCCCTATTTTTAATATACCCAAAATAAGCTATACTGAGAAATTCCCAGAGCAATACAGCATATATTTCATACAACCAATTCCCATCATAGATATTTAAATCATCTAGAAATCACACTTATTCTCATATGTTGGTGAAAGTAAGTTTGATTCAAAAACGATATAAAACACAGGTAATTAAATCTCTACCTCGCTCGAATAGCAATACCACGCTATTGAATCCTCAAGGTGTCGTTGACGATTATCCGGAGGGTCGAGAACCAATTTTAAGCCCTCGATTGTCCCCTTACGAAAAATCAACTTCTCACCGAAACTTTAATTCCACAAACAGACCTCTTCACTGAATAGTATCCAAAATAGCTAGGTTAGACATAGAATTTGTCCAATTCGGGTCCGGGCCCACACCGAACCGGCGGCACTCAAAACGAGACAAATCTCGACCGTCTGATCTTGATTTTCGTGCCGATCATCAAACAATACAATATATATATATATCAAACTTCTCCATTTTCTGAGTACATTCCAAAAATGAGGTCAAAAATACAATCCAATGGCCGGATCACAAACAACAACTATAAACTCGAAATATCCAAAAATGACAACTTTCAATCCGGGCAAAATGGGGTTGAGATATATATACCTTGGTGATCCTTGCGATGCGACAAATCCAACGGGACCAGTTGAGGTCGAATGGTGACCGGAATCGTCGCCGGCGGCCAAAATTCTGATTCGACCTCTTGGAGATTTTCTGGCTTTGCAGGCAACGGTGTCGATCGGGGACGGATGACGCGGCTTCAGCATCGCACGGGAAAGCTCTGCCGGTCGGTTGCACAGGCGAACAACGGCGGTGCCTCCTACGGCAGTCTGGTGTCGACGGCAGAGAGAGACTCGAGAGAGAGAAAGAGATCGGGGGGGAAGAGAGAGAAGAGAGAGAGAGAGAGAAATGAATGAACAGGCCACGTGGCCTGTTTTGGATCCCAAATTTCAAATCTCTATCAATCTAGTCTCCCAAAATTGTAATTTAATCCTTCTGCACAAAAATTTTGCAAATTAATCCCTCCAATATTATATCTGAAAACTTGGTAAAATGTCCAAATTACCTTCGAAAATTTCGGGTTTTTACAAATATGTCTTTGAAACATAAGAAAATGTCGCGGGCTACTAGCCTACTCCTAAGTTTTTCATGCAATATTGATTTTTCAATTTACTTCTCAAAGAAAATTGACTACAAAATTTGTATGATCTTTTAATATCATGGATCCAATTGGCTTAGTGCTAATAAAAACATATGAGCTGACCTTATTGATTAACAGATATATTATAGTCTAAACGTCATTGAGTATAGCTTTTTTTTTTTTTGGGACGTTATGTTATATACAATTACTTTTTTTCATTATTTACAATAAAAAAGAGGCGCATCATAATCCTTTAATATTGGGGTGGATCCTATGATGAGGTACCCACGTACGTGTCTCACTTAAATAAATAGTAATGATATACATAATCTCATTCATACTATTCTATAAGATAATGGTGAATGAAAATGGTGAAATAATAGCCATAACGTAAATTTAGATCTATTTAATTTAAATCAATAACATGATTGAATTTTTCAAAATGGTCGTATGTATATTATCAACACAATTATTGATCACACCATCCATAAACAAAGTTGGTTCCCAAAAATTTAGTGAAGTGGAAAACTCCTACTTTTAGTATATATTATTATTATGGTCAAATGTACGTATATACTTTTAGAATGTAACATCTTTAAAAAAAAAAAAAAGAGAAAACAATAATAATTATTATAGTAATAAGAAAAGAATAAAAATACCCGTATTACGTACTTTCTCACTTGAAAATTCTTTTGATTGTTAAATATTTGGTATTAGTATCTCTTCTTAGGGATCGTTTGGTATGAGATAATCTTTAAGTAGAAATATGTATTTCAATGCATCTTCATATTTGATACCATTTTTATATCTAGTAAAGTAATCACATCGGGAATCAAATCCTCTTAAGTATGGATCATCTTAAAGTTACCAAAATATATAGATTTTAAATGATCTCTATCTAAAACTCACATTAAAAAATAAAACAAATAAAAATATAACATTCTAGGAATCATAGCAAATTATTTTATTTTATACGAACAAATTTTATTATTTTATAAGGAATTTAATTTTTTAATTATTTTTTAATTTTAATTTAAGCACATTTCCATGCGCAACCAAACACAATTATCTAACATCCCAAGAATTATAAACAAGAAAACTGTGTGTAATCAAACACAATTATTCTGGATATCAGACAATTATATCACCATCTTCAGCATTTCCATTAATTTGAAAATTAGGATTATCTTGTACCAAACGGTCCCTTAATGAATTCTTTTGGCAATAGCCCACAAGAAAGAAAACAATAAAAGATACAGATTTCCTTATGTCGGCAAGGTAAATCTAGTAATTTGAAAATTTGTTAAAACATTTGCAATTAAAAGGTCTAGTTATTAGCTCATTAATACCAACAATAAAGTTTGATTCACTCTTCAACATTTGTTCTCTTACGAAGTTTTATTAGAGAGGTTGAGTCTCTGATTTCTAGCTCTACTGGCTCTATGTTTAACTCTATAACAGACCTCTTAATTTTTGCGAGAGTTTCAGGTCAAAGATAGGACTCAAAAGGCACCAAGACCTCCTCTTCTGTCATGGGTCAAGGTCAACACTGATGATTCTGCTTCTGGCTCACTAGGTCCTTCTAGATATTCAGGGGTGTTTTAGACTCATAAAGGGTTTGTTCGCGGATGTTTCTCTATCCCTTTAAGAATTAGCTACGCTTTTGAGGTAGAATTGGCAGTGCTGATTCATACGATTGATTTTACTTGGAAATATGAATGGCAGTGTCTTTGCTTAGATAGTGATTCAATTTACGTGGTTTCATTTATATTGACCTGTTCTTTTAAAGTTCTTTTCCGTTGGAGATCAACTTGGTGTAGGGGTATAGGGCATTGTGGTATATTGCTAATATAGATTTTATAGTCAGTCTTATCTATCGCGAAGGTAATAGTGTAGCAGATTATTTTACTTTTTGTGCTCCTTCCTTTATTTGTTTTACTTAGTGGTGGTCCGCTCTATATTTTATTTTATCTTTTGTTTACAACGATTCTATTGTGAAACCTAATTATCAGTTTCGCTGATTTTATTTCGTTTTATATTTCTGTTTCGCTGATTTTATTTCTCTTTATATTTTTTTATCTTGAGAGGTCAGATTTTTGCCCCCCTCTGACTCAGTTTCTTCTTTTACTTTTTCTTTTAATTTAATTTTCCTCTAGGTTCGTAAAAAAAAAAGTTTGATTCACCTACACTTCCAAAAAAAAAAGAAAAAGTTTGATTGCATACAGCTCTAGATTGGAGTCTCGACCAATTAATTTCTTTTAATTAATGAACCTTATTTATTGATTATAAAAATATGATATTTTCGTGCAGTTTTTTTTTTATTTATGTTTGTTTTTTTAACAAGAAACTAGCCACTAACATTTGAGACTCTTCATTTCCCAAAAAAAAAAAATTGACTCTTATTTGTCCCATGATGTAACATCCCCCGATTCCATACATGTACGTAAGGGTATTTGTATAAATATTTAGTGAAATCGGGAGAAGTTACTCGACTTAGAACTGATAAAATCGGGGAAAATTAAAACTTTTTAGAAGGAAAAAAGGAAATTTCCACTCATAATTATACATACTCTAATGTATACATATATACACCCTCGGTAAGTGGGTCTTTCATGAAAGTTACATAATGTACACACACAAAATAGGTACAAAATCGTCTATCAGAAAACCACAGCGTCAAAATACTCATATACACAAGCCGCAGTCAGAAAGTCAGCACTCCTCCTCTAACTCACATATCATCCGTACCTTCTACAATGTAAGAATATTAATGAGTATAAAACTCAGTAAGTAACGTATGCAGATGCAGAGTACATATAACATGAAATAAATGGTCATATGGTTGGGATCCCTGTGTATATTGTATTGCCTGATAAGACCGTGAATTGCGTACTGAGTCACTCAGAGAACGTATAACATATCACGAGCTATATGAAGGTCTTGAGCCCCAAAAATCCCCTCTGTGTACAGTAGAGGTCCACCCCATACCGCCGTCAGAGTGTTTCCGAAGGAACCATAGTGTCCCCGAAAGGACCAGAGTGTTCCCGAAGGAACCAAAGTGTCCCCGAAGGAACCATATCACATATTTGGGCGCTGGCCCGCCACATCCTATTCACCAATACTCGTCGGGCAATACAAATACACCACGCGTTAATGTCTCATGCAAGACTAACTAACAGATATGTACATACACATATCCAAATATTTTACATTCACAGTAAATAAAGAATTTCTTACATTGCAGATGTAACGTTACTTACCTTATGTCCGACAGAAAAGATAGTGAAAAGGGTCAGTATCCTCAGTGATAAGGTGTGTGGAAGACCTGATATCAATTTTATCACTAGAATGATTACTATAATGTAAAATGCTTAAAGAAAGCAACCACAAGCATAAATCACAACTTTCACAAAATCAGGAAATCTAATCACAAAATGAACCGAAATGGCACATACTTTCATAAAAACTAGTCCATTTGCTTCTAAATATTACCATTTGATTTTAAAAATATTTGGACAGCACCTCCCCTATTTTTAGGACATTCCCACATGATTAAAATCATAGTTTAAGATCTACAATAATAATTCATAAGTCAATTCCCACATATACACCTCAAAGAGGATCATTTATAACAACTTAGGTGCACTTGAATTCTTTTCAGTTTAAACAAAGTTTAAAACCACTTTTACACTTGTATATCATCATAACCAGCCAGTAAATAGGTGTAATCTACATAAAAGGATCAATGTCTTACACATTCCAAGTAATGAAATCAAATTACAAGTGTAGACAACTTATTCCAACAATGAAAATACTTGAATCCACAAATAGCAAACTTTGGGGCTTTAAGTCTAACTTTAATCCTCCACTTAAATTCTATGTTTTCAACTATATATAAGGTTTTCTAGGACCTTTATTCATCAAATAAAAGCTTTGATTTAAGGGCTAATGCAATAGAAATAAATTACCAATTCCAAATTCCATAAAAACCTCACCTTGACTAGTTTGAACCTTTGTTGAAGCTCTTGCCTTCTTCTTCCACAAAACTGATTTCTATGGCTTAGAAATTGATCTTAGGACTCAAGAGGACCTAGAGGAATCATTATTTAAGTGGTATCACGTAGAGAATTGAAATAATAAAACAAAACCTAGGAAGGAGAATTAGTAGAATTACCTTGACTAGTTTGGACCTATCTTGCTTTCTTGAGCTCCAAATTGAGTTCTACTATTTGGAAACTCTTGGAAATGGTTAATAGGAGCTGAGAGAAGTCTAAAAATTAGTGGGAGAGTTTCAGGTCGTGGCTGGAGAGAAAGGAGAAGAAAGTGACCAGATTTGGTCCAAAAGTGATACTTAATAACTAAGAAATGGCATAACTTAAGTTCTAAGGGGTATTTTGGGAATTTTGCACCTTACTTTCCATGTTTCCAGCTCTAAAACATCCTTAGCATACTCACCACATTGCTGGTCCATCCTATACACCCAAGTGTAGACCAAAATGGTGAAACCTAGCTTAAGAGGTGAAAACTAGTCATACTTTGACCTATAATTCCATATGGCCAATCTTATAGTAATCTAGTGAAACCTAGCCCCATAACCAATCATTAAATATAAAAATAAATCAATTAGACTCCAATTAATAATGCAAACAAAGTATCAATGCCTAATTATTAGAGTGCACAAAGATGACATTACGTGATTAAGCTTAATCTAAGCTAGCTTAGTGTAATTAAACACAGTTCAATACAGTAACTGCCACCTCGTGCTTACCTGAAACCAAAATTTTGGAAAATGCTAGAAATGGTTTCTATACATTAAATAAAAGCTATTTGAAGTTTTAAACGCACAGTCAATTTGGCTCCATAAAGCGTGAAAAATGCATTTTACCGAAAAACTACTATTTGACCAAGTTATCAATAGATATAATTTTAATGCATGTTCGTATAGTATTACTATTCATAAATGTATTCTTTGTCCCTTCACACACCAAGCTCTCTCTCTTTGAGGGTACTGAATCTTTACATTGCATGGGAGCCCTTCCACAAATATTAGTATAATAATACAGATCATTTAACAATCAGAATGAGTAATTTACCATGAAATTGATACTAGTTGTTTGATATGTCTATTATGCAATATGAATATGTTTATTATTGGATTATTATGTATGTGAGAATTTTGGGCATCACACATGAGATGCAACCCGGCCCATAAATATTCACTTCTGTCCTACTTTCAAAATGTGTGTATATATATGTATAGGTTATATATGTATATATATGTATATAATGTGTTATATAATTTTATACCTTGTGAATGTATAGGCCAATGATTAGTGGCAGATCGATCATTACTTAATTAGCAAATCTTCACCAAAAGTTCTATAAAACACATAAGCTAAGCACTTCATTCAAGTAATTAAAAGCAGCATCTAAAGCTTTATTGATAAGATTAACCTTTAGGTTTAAGTGCATGCGCGCGGCAAAATGGAGATCCATTTTAAACATCAAAAGATATCTCTATTGTGAATCTCTTTTTATGCATATGTGTGTTCATATTACTGTTTATGCTATTAATTATTACACCTCCTTATTATCTGAGTCGCCTTATTATTCAGGTGATCTTTCTATTATTCGTGAATATGTTCTTTGTTTAGTTATCTCATTAGATAATACTGTTATGTCATGCCTTCCACTTGAGCAAGAAATTCGAAACACTGTTTTTGATATGGACCTTTCTAGTGTGCTAGGACCAGAAGGATATATTGGGAATTTTTCCGCTCTTATTGGTCTATTGTAGGTGATAATTTTGTTTCAGCAGTTCAGGAGTTCTTTCACACTAGTAAAATATTCCCTAGTGTTAACTCAAATTTTATAGTTCTTATTCCAAAGTTCAATGAGGCAAATAAAATGGAGTAGTTTTGTCCTATAGCTTTAAGGAATTTCTTTTTCATTACTAAAATTCTGCTACTAGATTGGGTCCTATGAGTTCTCGAATTATCTTTTTGAATTAGTTTGGTTTTGTCCAAAGTAGACAAATGGGCGATTGTATAATAAGAGCTTCTGAATGTTACAACTCCTTAGGCAACTCGGCTTTCGGTCGTCATGTTGCTTTAAAGATTGATATTTGCAAGGCTTTTGACTATATTGGTTGATCTTTTGTTTTAGAGGTTCTTCGGTCCTTCGGCTTTTTGGATACCTTCATCGATTGGGTTTCAAATAATTTTAACTCAGCTCGCATCTTTGTGCTTCTTGATGGGACTCCTAATGGTTTTTTTCCTTGCTCTCGAGGAGTCAGGCAAGGTGATCCTTTTTCCTTTTTACTCTTTTGCTTTTTTGTTGATGTAACATCTCCTAACTTAACCATATTGTCATATACAGTCAAACTATAAAGTATTATTCTTTCTTAAGCATTATCTTTTGTTTTGATAAAAAGGTGGGCAAATTTTGAACTTCCTAAAACCTTTAAACAAAAGCAAATGCATGACATTTCTTGTTAAAAGTGTCTTTATAAAATGTACAATCAAAAGAGGTTTTCACCAGTCTATTTTGCCATCAACACTAGTATTTACATTACACCAAAATATCTCAAAACAAAAATGTCACTCACAGGTCAAGCTCGTCTACATCTGTATGATCATGGCGACAAAAGGCAAGCCAGGCAATCAGGTAGTCAATACCAAAATGTGCCTTCTCATCTGCATCACAAGACTAAAATGAGCTAAAGCTCAGTAAGTAAAACTATACATGCTTATGAATTCTTTAAAATCTCATAAAGTTCCTATTGTATCCTTTTCTTTCTTAAACATGTGAGTCTATGCATTTTCCTTAAAAATTACTCTTAGTTGGGCCCCTTAGTATATTGCTTGTCCTGTAAGTCGATACGCCGTGATAACATTAGGCGGAACTCTGGCCAAGAGTAAAAATAAAGTGCGACCATCGTGTGAGGTTTTTGAAAACTCTTTCCCTCATCAAAGGGGCATCCCACACTACGCTAATCTTATCCAGCTTCAACGAGACACATCATAAGATTCGCAAATCCCGCTTCAACGGGAGAGTCTACATCAACAGACTTACCTATCCAGCTCCGACAGACTAACAATTGCCATTAAAACTTATCTTATAAAATTGGTACAATGGTACTCACTTTCAAATACCCTTATAATAAAAGTCTCTATTTGCATGCAAAACATGCCATGCACATGTCATTTCATAACTTTCAAGAATAAGTAAGTTTCACATAAATACATCTTCTATATAGTTCTTATGATACAGTTGTAAGTCTTTACTTACCTCGTGTCCTGAATAAGAATTGATAGGAAAGAGTCAATATCCTCTAGAGATTAGTGTGCTAATCATCTGTCATAAGTTACTATTATTCAAGATGCACATTTTACAAAAAGAATGCATTAAGATACTTGAACAAGACCGAAATCAGAACTTTTACCAATTTAGGAAACTTAATCTTAAAAGGATTAAGGAGTGTATAAATCACTTAAGGTACTTAGCAGCCAATATCTAGCATTGAAAAACTATTCAAAAGTAGTAAAATATGAATGCTAGTTCATTAGCACAAAAATGATCCAAAATGGCACATAATTTTGTAAAACTAGTCCATTTGCTTCTAAATGGTACCATTTGGTTTTAAAAATATTTGGACAGCACCTCCCCTATTTTTAAGACATCTCTACATGATTAAAATCGTGGTTTAAGACCTGCAATAGCAATCAACAAACCAATTCCCACATATACAAATCAAAAGAAACACCTAGGATAACATAGAAGCACATTTCAAATCTTTTTCGGTTTAGACAAGTTTAAAACAATTTGTGCACTTGTCTATGGCTACCAACAGCAGCTAAATTAATGGAATAAATAACAGAATCCATGAAATATCCATTGCAAGTTGAGAAAATCAGATTACAATTATAGAAAGCTTAATACACCCACGGAAACACTTGAATACACAATTAGCAAATTTGGGGCTCTAGGTGTAACTTGAATTTCTCACTTAAATTTAATATTTCCAGCAATATATAAGGGTTACTAGAACCATTATTTATCAAATAATTGCTTTGGTTTAAGGGCTAACACAAAAGAAATTAACTATAAGTTCAAAATCATATATAATGCTCACTTTGACTAGTTTGAGCTTTTGTTGGAGTTCTTACCTTCTACCTCCACCAAACTGATTCTCTAGGCTTATAATTAGATTTTTCGACTTAAGAAGACCTGAAGAAACCATTATTTAAGTAGGAACAAGTAGAGAATTAAAATTAAAAGACAAGACTTAGAAAAAAGAACTTAATAGAATTACCTTGACTAGTTTTGGTGTATCTTGCTTTCCAGGGCTCCAATTTGAGTTCTACCATTTGGAAACTCTTGAAAATGTTTGAGGGAAGTTGAGAGAATTCAGAAAAAGCATTGGAGAGTTTTAGGTCATGGCAAGAGAGAAAGGGAAAGCAAATGACCAGATTTGACCCAAAATCAACACTTAATGGCTAAGAAAAGGTATAACTTAAATTCTAAGGGGTATTTTGGATATTTTACATATTACTTTCCATGTGTTCAGCTCTAAAACATCCTTACCATAGTCACCACATTGCTGGTCACTCCTATACACCCAAGTGTAGCCAAAGTTGGTGAATCCTATCTTAGAAAGTGAAAACTAGTCATACTTTGACTTATGATCCTATATGGCCAATCTTATTGTAATTTGGTGGAACCTAGCCCCTTAACCAATCATTAAACATAAAAAGAAAGTCAATTAGACTCCAATTAACAATGCAAACATAATATTAGCACTCAATTATTAGAATGCACAAAAATGACATTACGCGATTAAGCCTAATATAAGCTAGCTTAGTGCAACTAAATACAAATTAGTATCATGAATGCCTGGAGCCGATAAATAAAATGCTATAAATGAGTCCTAGACATTGAATCAAGCCTATTTGACATGTTAAACACACCGTGAATTCGGCTCCGAAATGCGTGAAAATTATATTTTACCGAAAAACCTCTATTTGACCAAGTTTTCAACAAGTACGATCTTAATGCATGTGCACATAGTATTGCTTTCATAATTGTATTCTTTGTTCTTTTAGTACACCGAGCTCTCTCTAAGAATATTGAACCTTTACACTGCATTGGGACACTTCGATAATCATTAGTGTAATAATATGTATATAAATGCACATAACATAATGAATGAGTATGTTACTACAAAACTAGTATTAACGACTTCTAGATGTCTAATATGCAATTAAAACATATTTATTATTGGCTTAAGATGCAAGTGAGAATATTGGGCACCACAGTTGAGGACTTCTTAAGTTGTTACTTAGCTCATTTATGCAGCTCAAAAGCTATTATTATATCTCATCACATCGGGGTAAGAGTGCTCTTACTCGCTTTTTGTATGCAGATGATGTGCTTATTTTCTGTAGAGCTTCCTCTAAGAATATGAGAGCTATTCACTCGACCTTTGAGTTGTATGGATCTCTTTCGGGACAAATGGTTAATTGAGAGAAATCGCATATCTACTTCGGGAAGGGTATCACCTCTGCGAGAATTAGGGATTTGTCTTCTATTTGTAGTAAGAAGCGAGGTGGAGAGTCTTTGTATTACTTAGGGGTTCCTTTGTTTGTTGGGGTACCTCGACAAAAGTGGTTGATTCATTGGATGGACAATTTGTTGGCTAGATTTTGTTATTGGATGGGTTTGTCACTTTCTTTCACTGGGAGAGTTGCTTTGATAAGTTCTATGATTTATGGATCACTCCTTCGTTCATTTCAGATTTACAAATAGCTAAGTTCTCTGTTATGAAAAATAACGAAGGTAATTCACAATTTTATTTGGTTAGGTTCTACACTACAAAAGAAACCTGTTCAAGTTTCTTGGAAGAAATGTTGTCGTCCTAAGGAGGAGGGCAGTTTAGGACTTCATGATTTATCTATACTTAGCAAAGCCCTTCTTAAAAAGTTCGCTTAGAGAATTATGACTATTCATTCTAATTTATTCATCTATCTCTGTGCTCATTTTTTTAAAGGCAATGGTGATTTTTGATATAGATTAAATCTTCTATCTAGACTGGACTTCACCCTTTGTGTAAGGACTTGTGTGGAGAGTCTAAGGACTTGGAATTGGTAAGCATTCTAAGGTCAAGTTTTGGACTGATAATTGGTTGAATTCCCCGTTGATTAACTTAATCTCTTTTCCCTTGGGTCTCGATCTTCTTTTAGAGAGTGTAGTTGGTGATCTTCTGACAAACTCTTATTGGTCCCTCTCTTTTACTTTTAAAGTTTTCTTATTGGACATTACAATTGAGTCAGTTGTATATTTAGATGGTTCAGATACCTTGTTTTGGATGGATTTTCTAGTTGGTTTGGTTACTTACTCTAATGCTTATGTCTCTATTTCTGGTTCTACTAATGATTGTTCTTAGGGAAAATAGATGTGGTCCTCTTTTATTCCTCATTCAAGGTTGATTTTACTTTGAAGAACTCTACATGATCGCCTTCCTACTATGGTTTCATTGATGAAATGCAGTTTTAATCTCCCGTCTTATTGTTGCTTCTATCGCTCTTCTATAGAGGACTTGTCACATTTGTTCCTTTATTATCATTTTTCCCAGTAACTTTAGTCAGCTTTGTCATCCATCTTCCGTAGTTCTATTTCTCTAGAGGGCACTATGGTAGATCTTTAGGATAAGCTTAATATTTTTCTTTGAGTCTTCAACTTGGTTCTTTCTGGAAGGTTGGTCTGGCTTCTATTTTTTGGATTATTTGGCATTTTCAAAAATTTAGCTCTTTTCGAAGGAAAAAAAACCTTCCATTAATTCTGCATTGGTTCTCTTATGACGCATTATTTGAGAGGCTGAGTCTCTAATTTCAAGTACTATATTTAATTCCATGACAGAACTTATGATTTTAAGGAAGCTTTGTGTTAAGGGTAGGTCCCGAAAGGCGCTTAATACTATTGAAGTTGTTTGGAGGCCTCCTCCTCATTCCTAGATTAAGGTCAATATTAATAGTTCTGCTTTTGGCGCTCCGGATCTTTCTGGATACTCAAGGGTGTTTAGGACACATCGTGGTTTTGTTCGTAGTTGTTTCTCTATTCCTTTGGGAGTAGGTTATGCTTTCGAGGCTGAGTTGACAGCGATGATTCATGCGATTGATTTTTCTTGGAAATATGGATGGAAGCGCCTTTGGTTGGAGAGTGATTCCGTTTATGTGGTTTCTACATTATTGTCTCGTTCTTTAAAAATTCTTTTTCGTTGGAGATATCTATCAGTCTAGGATCTTGGGGTTCATTGCTCATATAGATCTCGTCGTGACACATATTTATCGTGAGGATAATCGTGTTGCTGATTTTTTGGCTTCTCGAGTACTTTCTATAATTTGTCTTATATGATGGTGGACTACTCCTTCTTTTATTTCTCCTTTTTATTTATGATGATTATATTGCGAAGCCTAATTATAGGTTTCACTAAGTTTTCTGATTTCTTTGGGTTTTGTTTTTGTTTTTAGTTCTTAAGATGTCAAGTTCATGTCCCCTTCTGACTAGGTGTCTCCTTTCTTTCTTTCTATTTTATTTTAATTTCCTTCGTTCCGGTTTGAATAAAAAAAATCTCTCGTATTAGTTTAAGCGACAATACGGAACTTACACGTAAATATATAAACATAGGCACCAATCTAATAAGAATTTTTTTTTACCTATGTATAGGTATCATCTTGACCAATGAAAATTTATCATCCATATTTTTTATATTAAAAAGTAAGAGAGAGAAAAAAATGTTAATAATGTACGTCTTTTCATACACTTTATTATGACTTTAGATCATCGTTAGATGATGATCTAACGACTAAAAAAATATCTATAATTAAGTTAAAAAAAATACTTACTAGATTTGGAAACTTATATATATATATATCTAAAAATATTATAGTTCTACTTGTTGATTATCAATCTAGATAATTGATTAATAGTTAATTAATTCATAAAGAAACCAACCTCTAATTAAACCATATTCACTTAGATAAGATCGTACGTACATAATATATCTCCGGGGATATTTTTTTGGTTGATTATTAATGAACCGCAATGCGCCGTCAAATTAATTTGGTGTTTCCAATTTATGTCCAAACAATAAATTATGCCTGAAAATTAAAATTAAACTTATAAATTTCAAATATTTGATTAGATAACTTTAATTTAGATCAAATTAAGTTAAACATGAAAGGGAGAATAAATTAGACCTGAACTTGGAATAATTATATTTAGTGCCACGTGCATGATATTCCTTTTCGAAAAGAAACAGACAACCACAGTAGACACTCGACCCACTTGAAGCCTCCCCAAGTAAACAGTGAAATTCATTACAACAAAAATAAAAAGTAAACAATGAAATTAAAATTAAAAAAAATGAATCACCATTAGAATATGCAACTAGACTATTACCTGTCAAAGCAAAAACTTAAGAAAAAACAAAAGCGAGAAAGAACAAGCTGCCACTGAAAAAAAAAAAAAAAAAGGAGAAAGAAGAGCTACCTTTTACATTTTTATTGCTTTTATAATCCGGGCCGCTCAATTAGGACTAAAAGCTGAGGACTATTCCTGCATTTCTGAGTGATATAAATATTAACAGGTAGTCACCGTCTAAATCTTTTCTTTTATTCACTGTACAAATCTCGGAATATCTTCGCGGTCTTCGTCAATATATACCATCATAGTCCTTTTTCTGGATTTATATACGTATATATAAATTAGTCGTCCCCTTTTTCTTTCTTTCTTTTTTTTTTCTCTCTCTGTAGATTGATTTTTTTTTTCCTTAATTCATAATGAATTAACACTATTTTAAACAATTGTGCTTTCACAACACTCGTCCACCACAATAAATATATCGGATCGAGTTTTATCGATTTAGTTATATCATACAACCGGAAAGCAAACACATGTAGGTAATAGCCAATGCGACCCGCTGCATCTTAATTAGCCAAAAAAATAAATAAATAAAATTACGCAACTCACATGAGAGAAGATCAACAAGGAAGTTGTGCCAGATTAATTCGATGTAGCTAGTAATTAGTAGCTTTTTTTTTGGTAATAGTAATTAGTAGTTATATAACTTATATTATAGGGCACGGAATAAATTACCAAGTCTTATAACTTATGTATTAATTAAACCATAACGCATATATGCATGCGACAATATTTTTCACCTTAGTTATGATAATTGAATTACAACCTTATAATAGTACGGCGCAGGACAATATCATCATTGACTTATAATTTATTTGGATGAAATATTATTAATTTAATAACCTTATAACTAATTTCAAATAGGCAACACAACATCTGGCAAAGAACGGCTCAACCTCTCCTTAGGCTCACTCTGCCAAAGCCGAATGATCTCATACCCCTTGTCACCACCACCCTCTTCAGACACCCTAACAATCACCGTAAGCCACGTGTCAAAATACTCTCGGAGCTGAGTCATAATCCCCTCCTTGAGGGTCCACACGTGCGCCCAGTACGCCTTAGATCCCTGCCACCCCTCCACGATCACGCGGTCGCCAATGCCCGTCACGCTCCTTGGCTTGAATTTGAACTCCACGCGCCGCGACTCGCCGGTCAGCAGCCTCATCAGGTGCTGGCAGTGCGGCGGTCCGTGGAACCACCACTCGAGGTCCGCCGCCGTCACGCGCGACACCGCCGCCGCATCGCTGCTCGCTAAGGCCGCGTAGAACGCCTTGACGGTTTTCCGGTTGCCGGCGGCCGGTTCCAGCTCCGACGAGAGAAGGTCCCCGAGTGTTTCTTTGCCAGACATTGATTCCACGGCGTCGTTTTGGGCTCTCATCATTTTGGCCATGAGAGGAAGATATCAATTAGTACAAACGTAACAAATTCTGAATGTGCATGGGAAAATACGAAAGCAAATAAGCTTATATATACATACTAATACTACGTATTCATGAGACGAAGAAGAGAATCAAAGTTGTTGCTTTCGTTGATTAACGGTTGTGATTGTTCTTATTTCGTTTAGGCTTGAAGATCTGATGGTTCAGATGTGTTCCAAATAATCTGAGATCAAGTAACACAAGTATATTCTTTACTGGGGAAGGTATGGGTCTGGCACTCGTATAAAGACAATTTAGTTATCAATGTGAATTTGTTATATTATTTAAGTATATTCCAGAGACTTCGGCTTCAATAGAGACCTTTTTTTTCTCTCTTTTTAATTCTTATTCAACAAAATAGCCTTTCAAGAAACCCAAAAATGGCGAAAAGGAATATACTATGGAGAAGTTCAATATAAATATATATAATCGTATGTGAATTATATGTTATTTTAAAGTAACGTAATCGGCAGCAATTTTATTTAAGCATGCAATATGGTCACCTATATTATGTATATTTTATATTATATATGTGTGTATAGAAACTAATTAGCCATATGCTGTTGACTGTTGAGTATCTAGCTAATAAGAAATGAGTACCCACGAATTACTGGTTATAAGCTGTTAGGATAACACCTTGAAACCAAATATTATATAATTAATCTTGTAATAAGGAATATGACTTTCCGGGAAACAACAAAGACGACAAAATAATTGGCTTGTGTAGTCAGTTTGGAATATAAACATTGGCATCCATTTTATTATGAGTTTGATTCTCTTAATTATTTTGCTATTCGAGTTCTTCTTCAATCAAAATCAATGTCTCTATCAAACAAATAATATATCATTTTCATATTGAGTTTTTAATATCAGACGTTAAGATTCAAATCCTCGTGGACTTTGTAGATTGTTCATAGATACTTTTTCTTATTAAAATAAAAATTGTATATATAGTGTTGGCGTACATTCATACACTAAAGATACCAAGTATTGTGCAGTCTAAAATCTTATACATTGGTTAATACCAAAAAGAGAAAGTTAGCGACTAAGAAAACGTGTCAAGTCGCACGAGTAAGTTAAGTACGATCTCTTCTGAGTAAGTCGAATACGACCTCCTTCTGAATAAAGTTCGACCTCTTATAAACGAGTTAAGTGCGACCAGAATGAAAAGAAAACTAGACCAAACTTCGTTAAATAGGTAATCTACAAAAAAAAGGAAACAAAAATTTCTCTTTCAAGATTGACTAGTCATCTCATTTAAGTTATTGTCCAGTTATATTGTTACTCAAATTGTATTTTCTGATTATACACTTACCCATTTTCACAATTGGGAAACATTAAGCCACCCTCACCTATATAAAGGGAGTTCAATGTTATTGTAAGGGATCTTCGGCTTCTGGGGAAAACTTTCAAATTTTTTACTTTTACTTCCTAGAAACTTAACGAAACTCTTGT
This sequence comes from Parasponia andersonii, assembly GCA_002914805.1. Classification (NCBI taxonomy): domain Eukaryota; kingdom Viridiplantae; phylum Streptophyta; class Magnoliopsida; order Rosales; family Cannabaceae; genus Trema; species Trema andersonii. The sequence goes on from JXTB01000098.1 coordinate 942,028, forward strand.
AATCCTCTAGAAAATAATGAACTCATCCCACACTCGGATGGAATGAAAAATGAGAATTTTTCAGACCCGCTCTGTTAATTTATAATAGAACATTTTTTTTATAATCGATGAACCCTATTAAGAATTTTAGGATCTAAAACCTTATTTTTTGAAAACCATAATCAGCCGAGTGACGAATTATCGAAGAACTACTCGAATACTTTTTATGAATCTGTAGGATGACTCCCAAAATCCGATGAGCAGCTTGTTGATGCAATCCTAGGATGACCCCCAAAATTACTTGCATATAGTGAAGATCCGTGATGCTCGCATAGGACTAAACCTATCCATATTTCTTTTCAGATATCTAATAGTGAGGATTTTAGGGAAGAGAATGTATTCTCAGGAGAATCTTCTAATACCAACGTTAGCTCTATAAATCTCGATGACTACCTTGAGTCAGAACCTGAAGTAGAGATAACCGGGGTCAGGCAAAATAGTCCTCGAATAGGCGACCTTCCTCCAGACCAATGGCCTCGGCCTATCAGGGATGCCCCTGTATTCGCAATGGGTTACCAGTATATGGAGAGGGATTGGTCATGTACCAATATAAGGACGAGTTGCACAACGAACAGGCTCAGCAAGATCGTATGCAACTGCAAGATCGCCATTCCTCTTCATCTTCCCATGGAATTCAATCGACCACACACACTACCTCGTAGAATTACTTCATTCTTTGAAGCAGTTCTCAAATGCGGTGTCCACCTTTTACTTCATCCATACATAAAATTAATCGCCAATTACTATGGAGTCGTCCTTTTTCAATTAACTCCAAACACATATAGATATATGGTAGGTCTGTACATACTATATCATAAATTAGGTTTAAAAACCCCCACTCCTGAAGAGTTCGCTTGGTTCTATCAAGTGAAATCAAACTCATCAGAGTTTGGCTTCTTCTATGCGAGCAAGTGATCGAACCAAGCCATAAAAACTATCTACGGGATCCGTAATAACATGAGAAAATGGAAAAGTCCATTTTTGAACTTTGACTATGTGGATAACGACTTCTTTCAGAACCCTGATAGATAACTTTCAGCTTATTGCCTTCTCTACATAAATATATTATTCTGATCGCATTCATATGTCATCACAGATAACAGGGAACGACCAAGTCTCTACAAAGAGTAGCTCGCAAGGATGTATAAAATGAATAACTTTCTGATCGAAGAATTTGATTAGAAGAAGCTTTGGACATCCAAGAACTTAGTTATTTGCGGACTACTTCCAAGGGAAGCCGCCTTTCCAGATTCTGCCCATCGTCCAACCAAACCCTCAAGCTCAAAGAAGAGGCTAAGGAATCAAAGGGATAAGAGTGCCTCGTCGTCCAAACCTAGGAAACAAAAAACACCTGCCACTCCTACAACCTCAGAACCATCATCTCCAGAAACCGCATTGCCATCGATTTCTTAGCAACAAGAAGGTAGTTATTTTTTTTTTCTTTTTGTCGCATCGTACACCTTGTATGCTAACCAACCATCTGTACAGATATGGCAATCGGTAGCGAACTACGAGCACCGCCTTCAACTCTAAGGTCGATGGCAAAGTCTAAGACACCCGATGGTACACCACCTTCGTTGAAAGGGAAAGAGAAGGTCAACACTTCAAAGAAATGAAAGGTCACCTTCGAAGACATCCCAACAAGCTTGCCTCCTCCTCAACCTCCACTAACTACGAGCCAATCTGAGCCATCCAAGTAGACGGCCACTTCTGATGAAGGACCGAGCTAGGTCGATAAAGACGAGGAGTCTTTTGCACTCCTTTGCCAACTGCCAGAAAAAGTTGGTATGAGCGCGGCCTTCGTCGACCATTTTATCTCTAAGGATGGTTGGGAAAGGATAAAGCGATGACCAGTCAAGATCGCCTTCAACTCTGCAATGAAGATGTTGGCGAATATAAGTCTCCTCTATCTTCACTCTTCAATGCACTTTTCTGGTATTTATGTGTTATATTTTTAGACTACTGTAGCTGCTGTCTTGATGCATGATCCAATCCTTGAATGTTTGGAAAAAGCCAAAAAAGTCGAAGAAATAACACAAACATTCGAGGACTCGGAGAAAGCTCACAAGGAAGAGAGAAAAGCCTTCGAATTAGAGAGGCAGCAGCTGCGCGAAGGTCTGACCAAGGAAAAGTTTGAAAAGGAGAAACTCCAGGAGAAAATTAAAGAACTTGAGAAGATCATCTCCGAGCATCCAAATCGTATGAAAGAGGCGACAATAGAGACGGCTCACAAGGCTATAGAAGAGTTCAAGGCTACTGAAGGCAAGGAGCTTGAAGAAAAAGCTAGTGACATCGCCTCATCGACCATAATATATAATATCTTCTGCGAGTATCCGGACTTCGACTTTTCCATCCTTGGTGAAGATGTGGTCGAGCTTGTCCAGAGTTGGAGGGAAGTGGAAGCTGCCAAAATTGGAGACGGTGGAGTGAGCACATCTACATAGTTTTTTTTTTTTTAATTTCAGAACATTGCAGGCTTGGTCCCTTTTTTGTTTGTAATACTTTGCTTGAGTATGGGTTCAAGATTTTATCAATAAATGGTTTATTCCTATAAAACAATTAAAATACTGCATTATAATACAAAGATGCATAATTTGACTAAGTAGTCCATCACTAGGTGACTGATCAGTACACTATTGCAATTCGAATCCATCAAACTTAAAATAGGTTATAAGTGTTAGGATAGGTTAAGTCGCTTAAGAAAATAGTAAGTATGAGTGATGCAAACTCAATACTGTTTTTCAAAAGTTTCATGGCAAAATGTAATATAGTAATATATCACATCAAATAATAAATGTTTTGCTTAGTTACTTTGTTGTTCGAGGAGGGAAATTACGTAATACGACATGCTATGGCATGAAGCAAAGAGAAAATCCTAAGATTTTAAGAAATTTTTAGAAATTCAGCAATGATCTCTAAAATTCCAACTCCTCTAAATGGACGTTTACATAGTCTCTTAGGAAGCAAGTAGGACATAATATTCTGATCTCACTGCCCTCGGAGTTTTATGGTATTCGAAGACTGCCATAATACTATAAAAGGTTAACCAAATTGAATGATCGATGAGGAGACATCCTTATTGATGATGACGAATGACAAATAACGAATGATGAATAACAAATGACGAACAACGAATGACGACCAACGAATGACGAATATAAGTAGATATCTTTATTGATGAATGACGAATACAAGATGCCTTGCGATTGACGAATACATGAAGATATACATGAAGATTTACTGATAATAGCAACGAAGTTGTTCAACATTCCAAGCATGCTCGATCTTTTATCTACCAGTGCGAGCTAACTTATATGTCCCAGGTCGAATAACGGCATCAATAACATATGGTCCTTCCCAAGAGGGTCCAAATACACCAACACCGTGCTCTTTATTATTAGGTAGAACCTATCGAAGAACAAGATCACCAACTTCAAACCCTCGGCTTCTAACTTTAGAGTTATAATATCGAGCCATGCGTTATTGATATGATGCGATTCGAAGCTGAGACTGCTTGCACCTTTCTTCTAAAAGATCGAGCTCAATCCTCATCAGTGCACTATTCTGATCTTGCTCATAGGTAGATCATCGTAGAGAGCTCACACCAATTTCTTCTGGTACCATTGCTTCGTATCCATAAGCTAAAGAGAATGGACTCTCTCCAGTAGTGGTTCGTTGAGTGGTGTGATAAGCTCATAATACTTTAGGGAGTACTTCTGACCAAGCTCCTTTGTGCTCTTCCAGCTTTGTCTTTATGTTCTGTTTAAGTATCTTGTTTGTAGCCTCGACCTGTCCATTGGCTTGTGGATGAACAACAACAGAGAAATTTTTCTTGATGCCTAAGTTGTCACAGAAATTACGGAACTCATCGAGTCAAATTATTTCCCATTATCAGAAATTATGGTATGCAGTATACCATAACAGCAGATTATAGATTTGTAAACAAAATTTATCATCTTCTTTGCAAAAATAGTACTCAAGGCTTCAGCTTCTGTCCACTTAGTGAAATAATCGACTGCGACTACTGCATATTTTCATCCACCTCGCGCCAATGGAAGTATTTCGATAATATCAATTCCTCATACTGCAAATGGCCATGGATTGGTCATTGGAGTTAGAGGAACATGTGATATTCTAGGAATAGTTGCAAATCGTTGACATTTGTCACACCTCTTAGTAAATTCCATTGTATCCTTCTTCATAGCTGGCCAAAACTACCCTTGTCTTAGAACTTTGTTCGCAAGTGTCTGCCCCCCAGAATGGTTTCCACATATTCCTTCGTAAATTTCGCTCATAATGTAGTGTGCTTTTTCTTCATCGACACATAATAACAACAGCGAACTAAAACTTCTTCGATAAAGCTTCTTGTCATAGATGACATAGTGAGCTGCCTTCATTCGAAGTTGCTTTACATCGTCTTTGTTTTCGGGGAGGTCGCCATTTTGTATATACTCCATTATAGGATCCATCTGTGATGGTTTCTTGTCAACCGACATGATTATTTGGGGCTCTACTTCGATACTTGGTTTTGTAAGAACTTCGATAGGAACCACCTTAATAATTTGACATCTTTTGTTAAGGCAAGCTTAGCTAGAGCATCTGCCCGAGTATTTTTAATGCAAGGAAGAAGTTGAATGTTATAGGTAGTAAATGTCGAGAAGAGTCTTCGTACCTCCTTTAAATAAGCCATCATCTTTTCTCCTCTTGCTTGATAATCGCCGATCATTTGACAAATGACCAGCTGGGAATCACTGTATACCTCAATCATTTCGACCTTCATTTCTTGTGCGAGCTTTAGCCCAACTATCAGTACTTCATATTCTGCCTCATTATTTGATACTAAAAATTTGAAGCGAAGTGCACAATGAATATTGTCCCCTTCAGGACTAATTAGTACTAAGCCTGCACTGGCTCCATTCTCATTTGATGATCCATCAACGTAAAGTTTCCACAATTTTGATAAATCTGTAGTAGGTTTTTCGATTACTTCTATGGAAAGATTGACATCATATGTGAATTTTGCAATGAAATCTATGAGAGTTTGCCCTTTAATCGCAGTGCGTGGTTGAAAATTGATGTCAAACTGACTCAACTCAACTGCCTACTTAAGTAGTCATCCTAAAGCTTCAGATTTTTGCAGAACCTGCTTTAACAAAAAATTCATGAAAACTTTGATGGAGTGCGCATGAAAATAAGGTCGAAGCTTCCTGGATGCAACGATGAGTACTAATGCCAACTTCTCCATCTCTAGACATCTTGCTTCAGCATCGAGCAATCTTTTACTTATGTAGCATACCAGTCACTGTATCTTTCCTTCTTCTCGAATTAATGCAACACTTGTCGCATATTTGGAAACAACGAGGTATAAATACAATTCTTCCCTTGGGTTTGGCTTCGACAAGAGTGGAGGAGAACCTAAGTGTGCTTTCAATTCTTGAAATTCCCACTTGCATTCTTCTATCCACTCGAACCTCTTCGAACCCTTAAGTACTTCGAAGAATGGTCGACACTTATCTGTTGACCTGGATACAAATTGACTTAATGCAGCCAATCTTCCTGCTAGACTTTGAACGTCTTTGGGTCTGCAGGGGAATTCCATATCAATTAGTGCTTTTATCTTTTGGAGATTAGCTTCGATTCCTCGCTGGCTGACCATGGACCCCAGGAATTTTCCAGATCCTACCCTGAATGGGCACTTCTGGGGGTTTAGCCTCATCTGATATTTTCAAAGAATTTTGAACATCTCTCCAAGATACTTGATGTGATCTTCAGTTCCCTTCGATTTCACCAGCATGTCATCAACATATACTTCCATTGCCTTGCCAATTTGTTTTGCAAACATCATATTGATAAGACGCTGATAAGTCGCTCCCGTGTTGATGAGTCCAAAAGGCATCTTCTTGTAACTGTACAATCCTCGGTCAGTGATGAACGAAGTATACTCCTCATCAAGCTCGTACATGGGGATTTGATTGTATCCAGAATATGCATCCATAAAACTTAATAGTTCATGTCCCGACATCACATCTACGAGTTGGTCGATTCTCGAAAGGGGAAAACTGTCCTTCAGGCACGCCTTGTTGAGGTCAGTAAAATCGATACAAGTTCTCCACTTCCCATTGGGTTTCTTTACTAAAACTGGGTTTGCTAGCCAATTTGGATAGAAAGATTCCCTAATGAATCCAATCTCAAGTAGTTTCCCTACCTCTTCTTTCAATGCGACGTAGCATTCTGGATTCATGGCTTTTCTTTTTTGCCGCACAGTCTTCTTCGTTATATCTATATTGAGGTGGTGACATATGATATTCGAATCAATCCCCACCATATCCGAATGTTGCCATGCAAAGATATCCAAATTCAATTTCAGAAAAGCGATTAATGAAGCTCGCACAGGTTCTTGAAGCTTCGCTCCAATTTTAAGAATCTTCGAAGATCTATCGATTGGCAAATCTTCCAAGTCTTCTATAGAACTAGTTTTGACCTCAACATCAATTTCTTGAGGGTTGAGGTCATCAATTGACATTCTGCTTGATGCTTCGCCTGACAAATCTGATACTTTCCTTGATGTTTCTCTTTGTAGCTGGACCATCATCGTGCGAGGTGTCATATCTTTTGTTGTGAGCTTTATTGAGTTATTGTAACAAGTTCTCGCATCATATTGGTTGCCTCGCACTTGCCTACTCCTTGTTGAGTTGGAAACTTCATAGCGAGATGATAGATCGAAGTTACTGCTCGAAGTTCCCTCAGTGTCAGTATTCCTAGTACAGCATTAAATGCAGAGGGGCAATCCATAACTAAGAATTGGGTCATTACCATTGAAATCCTAGGATAGGTTCCAACGTTGACCATTAACTCAATCATGCCCCTGGGCATTATGCTGTTACCAGTAAATCCGTAGAATGGGGTGACAGCGGGCTTCAAGTCACTTTCACTCAACCCTATCTTCTTGAAGGCGTCATAGTACAGGATGTTGACAGTGCTGCCATTATCGATCAATACCTGCCATAGCTGCATGCTTCTATAGTTGATCTTTATGACCAACGCATCATTGTGCAGGTAATGGACCTCTCTGGCATACTACTCTGTAAAGGTAATATCCATATCCAGTATCCGTTGAAGCTTTCGTGGTCGCTGCTCGAGATGCATGACATTAGTTAATAGTTGCTATTGCACTTCTCGTGCGTACCTATCTTACGCTCTCTTCGAATTTCCACTGATGTGTAGGCCTCTAAAAATAGTTCAAACCTCGCGTTGAATTTCTGGAGGTCACTATCGGTCTTCTTCTCGCCTTTCATTGTTCAGTTTAGTGTACTGCCGCAGCCGCCCTTCTTTAATTAATCTTTCAATTTCATCTTTCAAGGCAAAGTAGTTATTGATATCGTGTCTAATGTCATTATGATACCGACAGAACTTGTTGGGGTCACCCCTTACTCTATCTCTTTTCATCGGTTCCAGTTAATGATACCTCTCATGCTGGTTCGTGACCGCATAAATATGATCTATGGGTGCATTCAGTTTAGTATAGTTATTGAATCTTATGGGAGCTTTTAGAACCTCCTGTTTTTTCTATTGGGGCTGCTTATCATTCGTTTCTTCATTACTCCTTTTATTCAACCTTTTATTATTATTGTTGTTTGTGGTCGCATCTTTAGCAGTATCATTTCTTTCTTCCTTTGTGACCTTATGAAGATTTTTGCATGAAGATTCCATCCTTAGATGCCAACCAACTCTACGATAGAAGTCTTCAAGGGTTCTGCATTCTCGCTCATGTAAATCTTCTCAGAGTTTAGTTTCTGGTCACACCCCAGCCATTATTAGAGTTAGAACTCCTCTTTTAGGTGGATTGTTGACCTTTGCCAATTCTGAGGTAAAGTGATATAGGTAAGATCGTAGAGTTTCCTCCGGACCTTGCCGAATAGCAGAAAGACTGACCAGTGGAACAGTGAAATTCTTCGCAGCCTAGAATTGCCTTAAGAATGCAATCTAGAGTTATTGCCAGAACGAGATTGAGCCAGACTTGAGTCCTTAGAACCACTTCTTCACTGCTTCCGTGAGAGTTACAGCAAAACATCTGTAACATATGTGATCATCGACACGATGTAGTTCTATCAAGTCGTTGAAGTGATCCATATGATCTTGCGGATCAGTTTTCCCATTAAAAGTGTTTATGGTGGAAAGTTTGAATCCGGCAGGTAAGACAGTAACTCGAACCTCCTCGCTGAATGGCGATTAACGATACCCATCAACGAGCTCATCGTCCCAACCGACAAGTGCATCTAATGCGATCCTCAAATTGTGAACATCGACATTCGGAGGGAGAATATTATCTTTTGCTGGTGGTAGGGGTGGCCTTTGGTTGTTATCGCGATTTAAGACAGATTGGTCAGGCAGGGTCTACTGCAACCTTTATAGGGTTTCCATTGAAATAGTGCGACGAGATTGACTTCGGTCATTGTGATGTGATATGGATCGCTTTTGACTACGTCGCTGCTCTAGATGTTGTCTCAGGTTTGTAGGATTCTATCAAGATTCCCTACTAATCATTTCAAAGACACTCCTCGATTGACGTTTTTGCTCGTTGTTTAGACCATCACGATTGATGGTCGCTCTCTAAGAAGGTTATCGACGATTACGATTTGTGCTCGAACTTTTAGTTCCAGATTCCAGGGGCAAGTCTACGACCTTGTCTTTCCCTTTGATGTGTGATCTCCATGATGCTCCTACCGGGCTTTATGCTGGTCGAGGTTCTCTATCTCCAGGATCTGAATTCCTCTCTTAGGTTGTTGAGCAGGACGTTCTCTGGGACATTCGTGCTGTGGTGGAATTAGCATCTGTCCCTCAGCAAGTCATCATAGAGAGTCATTAATCTGACTTATAATTTGCTGAAAGTTCACCAGTGTTTCCTCCATGCGATTCTATCTCTGAACAATATTTTCTGATGCAGTCATGGCAGGCTGATCCTGAGCAGGATCTACCTGTGCAGTAGCAGTGCTTTGGGGTTGGTTCTAGCTAGTTCCGATATTTTTGGTAGTGTTTCTGGTGTTTTCTATTGTTGTACGAGGCAGAATTGACAAACTTCTTTGCTGGAATAGCCCTCCTTCTAGTGCCAATTGTTGACGGAGGTTTTGTCAACAATGAATGTAAGAAATTGCAAGATGTGGCTTGTGTGTGAAAAAGCTTGATCAATCAAAGTAAGTAAAAGAGACAAGAATTTTATAGTGGTTCGGCCCCAAAAAAGATGAGCCTACGTTCACTGTTGTTCACTATTTTCTGGAGAATTACAAGAGTTTCGTTAAGTTTCCAGGAAGTAAAAGTAATAAATCCCCAGAAGTTGAAGACCCCTCACAACAGTACTGAACTCCCTTTATATAGGTGAGGGTGGCTCAATGTTTTCCAATTATGAAAATGGGTAAGTGTATAATTAGAAAATATAATTTGAGTACCAATATAACTGGGTAATAACTTAAATGAGATGACTAGTCGATCATAAAATTGAAACTTTTGTTTCCCTTTCTTTGTAGATTATCCATTTGACAAAGCTTGGTCTAGTTTTCTTTTCATTCTGGTCACACTTAACTCGTTCAGAGGAGGTCGCACTTTATTCGAAGGGAGGTCGCATTCGACTTACTCAGAAGAGGTCGTACTTAACTTACTCGTGCGACCTGACACGTTCTCTTAGTCGCTAACTTTCCCTTTCTAGTATTAACCAATATATAGGTTTTCAGACCGCACAACACCAAGTGTACACTAGTTTTAAAAATACTCCAAAAATAAATATTTTTAAATGTTGTAAAACTTTAACTTAAGCATATCAACACAAAGAGATGGACGAGAGAATGAATTCTTTCTTAGTGAAAAGAAAAGAATTTGAATACGATATATAGATCTCTATAAATATCTTTATTTATAGTTTCTTTAGGTAAATTATAGCCACTTATTTATTTAGACAAAATATATCCACACATTTGCTAGAGTAAGTTATGATTACATATTTTACTTGTCTAAAATTATACTAAATTATATCTACAAATTTATTTGGTTAAATTTCTACCGTTCAGTGTATTCTTGGGCTTGTAAAATACTCCATAATAATGGGCATCCAGAGAGAAAATGTCCATAACACTCCCCTTGGATGTCTATTATGTAAAAATATGCCTTGTTAAAACCTTACGAGGAAAAAAAATTATAGGGAAAAAAAATTCAAGTGAAAGAAAAAGAGTACACCATTCTTGTTCTTATTACGCTTTAAAGAGTGCCTCGTTAAAAATCTTGCCAAGAAAACCTAGTGGGACAAAATCTTGGCTAAAGGAAAAAGAGTGCATTTGTAACTATCTCCCCCTTATGACTAATTCACTTGAAATTTATTGAAGATCTTTGAGTCGACGCATTCCAATTTTATGCACCAAATTCTTGAATATTATAGTAGGAAGTAATTTAATAAATAAATCTACCAAATTGTCATTAGAGTGAATTTTTTTAATATATATATATCACCTTTCTACTGAAGTTTATGTGTAAAGAAAAATTTAGGTGATATATGCTTAGTTCTATCGTATTTGATGCAGCATTTGAGCAATACATATAGCATTATTCTTAGGTATCACTAGATCTGCCAATTTGGGATGCGCCTAATGGGTCAGCCCATGGCCTGGTAGAGTGGTTTATGGGCCGAGCTGGCCCAGCCAATCCATTTAGGGCCCCAAGTTGAGCCTGGCTCTAGGGTCAGGGCCAGGCTAGGCCTGGGATTCGCAGCTCGGCCAGTTTTTTTTACCTAGAATCGTCTAGAACCTTAACATTTTTTTTTTCATTTTTTTGGGCCTACACAAGTTTTGTGCCCTTTTTAATCAAACTTCTTTATGTAATATTTATTACCGTTGGGCCCAACAATAATATTACCGTTTGGTATTTCAATTTTTGTTTTTTCTTTATTTTTCATTTTAAAGTTTAAACTTTTTTTTTCAAAAAAAATATTTCCTTATAAAATAAATACCATATACTCTTCACTCTTGCTTCATACTTATAACTTTCAAATACTCTCTTATTCTCTCATTTTTTTCTCTCCAATTATATTCTCAATTTTATCTTTTTCTTCTCATCTAATTACTATTTACTAATTATTAGTAATTATATTTTATAGTCTCCAAGCTCTCTATAACTCATAATGCTCAATTCAAGGTACGAATCAATTTATCACACTTACCTTTTTAATTTCTTTAATTTATAGTGTATTTAGTTATTTACTATTACTAGTATAATAGTTAGTAGTTTGTAGAAACTTTTCTATAATACTTTATTTTTAATTTCAATTCATTTGTAATTTTAATTTGTAATTGTCTACAATTAAGATAGTTGTTCATTAATTTGACTTTGTAGTTAGTAGAAAGTTTATTAGAATATTATATTTTTAATTTCAAGTAATTTATAATTTGTAGTTATTTACAATTAAGTTAGTAGAAAGTTTATTAGAATATTATATTTTTAAATTATATTAATTTATAATTTGTAGTTGTTTACAATTAAGTTAGTAGAAAGTTCATGAGAATATTATATTTTTAATTTCAAGTAATTTAAAATTTATAATTGTTTTATTGTTTACAATTAAGTTAGTAGAAAGTTTATTATAATATTATATTTTTAATTTCAATTATGATTAAGTAACATATTTTTAATATAGGATAGGGATATGTCAAAAAATATTCTTATTAATTTGGAAATAGATGACGACCGAATTCGCATAGCTGAAGAGGGTGACCAATTCCTCGAAATGCAAACAAATCCAAATACTAGTGGAAGTTGTTCACAATTTCAAGAAAGTTGTTTGTCGAGTGCAAGGACAACTTCTAATATGTGGGACCATTTCTATATGGAATTCATATATGAAGCTTATGGTAAAAAGACAAAAATGGCGAGATGTAAATATTGCAAGAAATTATTAGCTGCTAAATTATTTAGCAGGATTCCTCATTTAAATAGACATAGTGATATATGTGTCAAAAAATACAAAGGAGACAAAGAACCTACTCAATTAATACTTCAGTTCAACAAGGATGGTTTGGGAAGTTCTTGGAACTATGATCTTTTAGTAGCTAGGGAGTCTCTAGCACGTTTAATTACTACAAAGGATTTACTATTAGGATTTAGTGATTGTAATAGTTATAAAGATCATATTAGAAGATCTTATTATCCAAACTTTAAAAAAGTTTCTAGAAATACCACTAACTATGATTTGATTAAAGTTTATGAAAATATGCGTAAAAAATTAATATCTAAATTAACTTCATTAAAATTTTGTATTGCATTGACATCTGATATTTAGGGTGCTGATTCTTTATTAGATTATTTAAGTATAGTTGCACACTATTTAGATTCAAGATAGATAATGCAAAAAAGACTAATTAGTTTTCGAGTCGTTGATAATAAATAAACTGCTGAAATTATTAGAGACAGAATTTTAAATATTGTTGAAGAATATGGTATAGCGAACCGCATTATCTCTATCACTTTAGATAATATCACCGTAAATACAAAGTCCATAAAATTACTTAGCAATTTGGTAAGTTCATACACCAAAGGATTCTTATTGCATCAATGTTGTGCAAGTCACATCGTCAACCTTATTCAGGTATAGATATAATAAGTATATATATTAAAAATATTTGACCTACTATTGCTTACATTCATGCTTCTAATCCTCGCATTACTAAATGTAAGAGATATTACATAGCTCAAAGGTTAAAACTAAGAAAATTTTAAGTTGACATGCTTATAAGGTAGAATTCCACTAATTTAATATTGAAAAATGCATTATTATATAAAATTTTAATTACAATATTTTTCAATTAAAAAATGGGTTTATTAGCATTGAAAGATGAAGACTGGTTAACATGCGAAAAATTTATACACTTTTTAGGCATTTTTTATGAAGCTACTATTGCATTATATGATATTTATTATCCCACATCTCTGATTATTTTACGTCATATCTTTTTTATTGCTGAAGTATTTTGTAAGGAAAGATGTAACCCTATATTTGTACCAATTATAACACATATGCAAGAAATATTTATGAAACATTGGTTTCTGATTCTGTTATTATATTCATTTTCTTTTATTTTAGATCCTAGGGATAAATTAAATGAGCTTTCTAATTTAATTACCTATGCTGCTATATGTTTTGAGATAGATTATAGTTCTGAATATACAAATATGCATGACAAGTTTTTTGAAGTGTATGGTATATATGAGGCTAAGTTTGATAGAACAAGTAGTCAGTAATAACACACTCCACAACAAACTGAAGAACAATCAAAGAATAAATCTTTTTGGAATATGATAAGTTCTTGTTCTCAAAGACGTAGTCGTGGCTCATCATCAACGTCATCAAGTTCAAATCAACCATTACCACTAACGATTCCATTGCAATCATTTATGCTTAACCAGTATATTGAGTTAGATTCTGATATGGACCTAGATGATGAGAACTTCAAAGTTTTGGACTAGTGGCAAAGGCATCAATCAAGATTCCCGATACTTTCACAATTAGCCCATGATGTTTTAACAATTCCGGTATCCACGATTCTTCCGAGTCAATTTTTAACATGACTGGGATGATAATAGATGAGCAAAAGACTTCATTGGCCCCTAAAATAATTAAGGTACTAGTATGTGTTAGAGATTGGGAACAAACGGCTAAGTGAAATCAAGAAATTATTCATATTTGTAATGAAGAATTGGCCGAAAATTTCAATAACTTGTACATAAATAATGAGTCATAATGATATGCTGGTTTTTTCAAGTAATAATTTGAATTGTAATCAATAATCATCAGTAAAATCAAATTTAATATATCAAATTTATTTGTTTCTTTATTTTTTTCAACATTTTTATTATAATTCTTAATAATTTTTTTAATAGTTTTGTTTTTAAACTTTTTTTAATCAACTATTCAATTTCAACTTATATGATATATCTTATTTAATTATTATTAATTTTTTAACAATAGAAAAAAAAAACATAATTAGTTTATGTTATGTATATATATATATATATTTAAAAAANATTCAATTAAAAAATTTAAACTTTATATGTTAAAAACTAATCTAAAAGTTGTATAAAAAATAATGGAAAAAAAGGGTTAGCTCGGCCCAGTCGGTTTAGGCCAGCCTCATGCCTGGCCTGGCCAGAGCCTTATTTTTTTCTCTGTGAACCGAGTCGACCCAGTCTGGCCCGTTTGCCCCCTCAAGCCCATTATGTGGGGCCAGACTGACCCGACCTGCCTATTTTGCTACCTCTATGTATCACGGATGGAATCAATCTGATGGAAGTTAATTTGCATGTTTCTTGAATATGCTGAATTATGAATCTCAACTATACACATTCTCGGTTTGCCTTATGAAATGCAATTATTTTAGAATGATGCAAGGAGGTAGCAGTGATAGTTTGTTTCCTAAAATACCAGGATATTACTGTGTCACCACTAGTAAATACATAATATATTTGGGATCGAGCTTTATATGTGTTAGATAAATATCCTGCATCTGCAAAACCAATTAATTGTGATATGGATTTATTAGAATAAAATAAACCCATATCAGTCGTTTCACGAAAATAACGAAATATTTTTAACTTTTTTTCAATTTCTTTGAGTTAGAGCAGAATTATATCTTGCTAGTAAATTAACAAAAAGAAATATATTAGGTCAAGTACAATTAGCAAGATACATAAGAGCTCTAATTGCACTCAGATATGGTACTTCAGGACCAAGAATTTCTTCGTTATCTTCTCGAGAATGAAAATGATCCTTATTTACATCAAGCGTTCTGATATCTATTTGCGTACTGTTCGTCCATATAAAATCTTTTAAGGATCTTTTCTATATAAGTCGATTGATGTACAAGTATATCATTTAGTAAATTCTCGATTTGAAGGCCAAGAAAAAAAAAATTTTTTTTGATATCTTTCATTTCGAATTCTTTCTTTAAATATTCTATTGCCTCATTAATCTCTTTAGGAGTCCCGATTATATATAAATCATCAACATATACTGCAATGATAGCAAATTTAATTTCTGAGCTCTTAATAAAGACACATGGATAAATAGGATTATTCATATATCCTTTATTCAAAAGATATTCACTAAGAAGATTGTACCACATGCGTCTAGAGTACTTTATTCCATATAAGATCTTTATAATTTTATTGAGCATATTACTTGTGTTATAATATTAACTACTTCAGGTACATTTAATCTATCAGGATTTTACATATAAACATCATTATCAAGTAATCCATATAAATATATTATTACAATATCTATTAGATATATTTCAGGTCCTTCAGAAGTTACTAGACTAATAAAGTATCGTAATGTTATCGCATCCACCATAAGAGAATATGTCTCCTCAAAATCTATTCTAGATCTTTGTGAAAAACCTTGTGCCATAAGTTGTTCTTTGTATCTCACGATATTATTTTTTTCATTATGTGTTCATATAAAGACCCATTTGTACCCTACTAAATTCACACTTTTAGGTGTTTGGACGACAAGTCTAAATACTTCTATTTTCTAAGAGATTTTAGTTCTTCTTGGATTGCATCTTTCTATTTTGGCTAACTATTTTTTTGTCAAAATTCTTTGACTAATTTTTGTTTAAGATCTTCACTTTCATTTATTATATCAGTAGCTAATGGATATGCAAATATATTATCAATTATAATTTTATCACGATTCTATTCCTTTCCTGAGCAAACATAAATTACTTAGAATTTTTTATTTTCAACGTCATCAGGTACACGAACCTCTTCTGTAGTTATTTGTTTAGTTATGTCAACTGTCTGCTTTGGTAACGCAGTTATCTCTTTAGGAATACCATCATTTTCAGGATGGCCAGTTTTTGTAATATATCTCTTTTTCTTTCGAAGAATTTTATCTTTAGAGCTAATTGGTCTACCACGCTATATGAGTACTTTAAATTCACTTGCTATTATGTTTAAAGATTGTCTTACAGGAATATCAATCTTAGCTAGAGCATTTATAGTTGGTATATGTGATTTAGTCACTCTTTTTGCATTAGTGAATGCATCAGGTAATTGATTTACAATATTTTACAAATGTATAATTTTCTAAATTTGTAGTTCACATTGACTAGTACGAGAATTAAAATAAGATAATAATGATACATTCCAAGAAATTTCAAGTAGTTTTTCTAGCTATTATTTTACTCCCCCTAATGGTGGGAATTTGATTTCATCAAATTTAAAATCGGCAAATCGTGCTTTAAAAAATCACTTGTCAGAGGTTCAAGATATTTGATTACAGAAAGAGACTCAAAACTAACATAAATTTCCAATCTTCTTTGAGGGTCCATCTTGGTGCACTGTGATGGAGGAATTAGTACATATATTGTGCAACCAAAAACTCATAGATAGGAAATGTTTAGTTCTTGACCAAGAGTAATTTATAATGGAGAGTATTTTTGATAGCTTATGGGTCTAATACAAATAAAGATAGTAGCATGCAATACAAAATACCCTCAAGTAGAAATAGGTAACTTTGTTCTCATTAATAATGGCCTAACAATTAATTAAATGCATTTAATTAATGATTCAGATAAATTATTCTATATATGTGTATAGGCAACAAGGTGTTTAATATTAATTCTAATTAACATACAATAATCATTAAAGCTTGAGATATAAACTCACTAGTATTATTAAGATAAATAGTCTTTATTATATAGTCTGGAAATTGTACTCTTTAACGAATTAATTGAGTAAGAAATCTTGCAAATACAATTTTATGAGCAGATAATAAGCAAACATGTGACCAACATATTGAAGTATCTATCGATACCATAAAGTATTTAAATAGTCCACATACTAGTTTAATAGGCTTACATATATCTCCTTAAGTTCTTTTTAGAAATGCAAAAACTCAACTACAGATTTTATTGGAGATGACCTAATAATTAATTTATCCTGAGAATAAGATGAACAGAAAATTCATTGTATAAAAGAATCTTCTGGATCTTTAATGGATATCTATGTGAGTTTTTAATAATTTTTTGCATCATAATTGACCTAGGATGACCTAGATGGTCATGCCAAAGAGTAAAAACTTTAGGGCCATAATCCTATATTATGTGATTCTATCGTACTTATAAATGTGTAATATAACCAAGTAGAAAAGGCACATAGTTTTTTAGTGTTTGCTTCTGGCCTGAGATAATAAAATAATGTAGAAACACTCTATATTGTTCTCATTTATGGTCTCAATATGATATCTATTACACCGTATATCTTTGAAATTTAGCAAATTTCTTCTAAATTTGCTAGAGAATAAAGAGTCGTTTATAATAAATTTTATTCTTCTGGGTAGTATTATTATAGCTCTTCTAGAGCTTTAATTATTTTTGAAGTACCTGAAATTATATTCACATTGCCTTTGATAATGATAATTTTGTGAAATACTTTTTATCTTTAAGAATTGTATGTATTGTCACACTATCTACCAAATAAATATCTTCATCATTAGTCTTCATTATAATTGAGTATAGGGTAATAATAAATAAAAATAAATTAAAGAATAAGATTAAATATATAATTAAATTAAATTAACTAATTTATAATATTTTTTAAAAAAAAAAGCATCAACTCTCTTTTAAGATTAGCTAATAATAATAATAATAACAAAAACAATACATGAAAGTAAATAAACTTAAATAGTAATAATAATAATACATAAAATAAATAAAGAGTAATAATAATTATATTATCACAACAATAGTGATAATAATAACTATAATAATAATAATAATAATAATGACGGTAAATAAAATAAATAAGCTTAAATAATAATAATAATAATACATAAAACAAATAAAAGGTAATAATAACTATTTAACACTTGTAGAAAATAATTTTTACATTTTAATTATGAATTAAATAATTAGTAAAAGGTAATAAAATTAATTAATAATTTTTGCATTATACTAATATTTTAATAATTAGTTAAAGTCAATAGAAGAAGTAAATTAAATGAAACTAGTAATTAATATTTGATATGTAGGACTTGAGTATAAGGTAATAATAAATAAAAAGAAATTAAAGAGGAGGATTAATTATATAATTAATCTAAAAAACTAATTTATAATAATATTTTAAAAAATACGCCTATAATCAATTTAATAAAAAAAAAACTTAAATGCCTGAAATGTCCGTATAAGAACTAAAAAACTCGTACAACTAGTATAATATCCAAAATACCCTTCAATCACATTAAAACCCTTATAATCACTAAAATACCCTTTAACTAAGTAAATTTTGAAAATACGCTTAGGTTCGATTTAAAAACGTAAAATAGTTTTTTAATTCACAAAAATACCCAAAATACCCCTAAAATAAGAAATTACAAAAATACTCATATAGTTACTAAAATACCCCTTATAATTTCTCGAATACCTGAAATACCCCTACACTGAACAAAATACCCATAATACCTCAACAAACTACCTAATATGATAATTATCCCCGAGTTCACAATAGTACACGAGAATGGTCACCACACATAAACTAGTTTAGGATGTTCTTAATCATCACATTCAGATTTATACAATTATAATGATCAAGAATATTTCAAACTAGTAGTCATAATGTGCACATTTGTATACATTATAACTTTAATATGTGCATATATTATTTTTAATCATAAAAGAAATTATTTTAGACCCGTTCAGGAGTCGATGAGAAATTATGCATCTCGATATCGATTCCTAAATTGTCTCTTTTGGACAGTTTGGGATTACACGTTATGTATTATCATTCACTTATAAACATTGTTCTTTGGTCGAGTTCCAGTGGCATCTCCTAGTGATCTTCGGGTGTATATATATATTCATCACACTTAGGGGAACTATAGGGAAATATTGCTGAAATTTATGCCTGAACAAAATAATATTTGAGTGAATGATAAACTACATAACAAAATAATCTTAAATGTGATAGGGCCTACCTTTTAGAAGTAAAGTGACAAAGTGGATTTAGGATATATTACAATCATGCATATAATCTTTGACAATTATTTCTAACTTATTTTGACATCGAAGAGCAAGTAATGCAAAAAAATGTCAGTTGATAAGAGTTGGATACATTTGAGGAACCGCTTTTCCAAGGAATATTGGAATAGTGCCATGACATTTCTTGATAAGGCAAAAAGTTTTGTGAATGACCAAAGAAAAATTAATTGTCCATGTAAAGAATGCCGTAATATATTGCATAAGACACTTGATGTAGTGAAGATACATATAAGAACTCATGGGTTCAGTGTAGAATATACTACTTAGACATTTCATAGAGAAGTTGATGATGTGGACATTCCGCAAAATGACCTACATACAGGCAATGATGTAGTAAATTGGATAATAAATGTGATAAATGACTTCATAGTTCTATTTACTCATATTCATAATGATGTGAACGTGAATAAGGATGTTGTAATGTCATCTTTTTATGTCTACAAAATAGTATGACGCTTTGTTCTCAAAAGTTGAGTCATAATTGTATCCTAAAAAAAGTGCACACATTTCTCGGTGTTGAATTTCTTGGCCAAACTAATACTTTTGAAAGTAATGCATAAGTGGAGTAATAAATCATTTGATAGCCTATTAAAATTTTTGAAAGAGGTACTTCCAGTAGAGAACAAGCTACCAGGGTCACATTACGAGGTGAAAAAATGGATGTCTAAGTTGGAATTAGAGTAGGAGTCAATTCATATTTACAAATATGATTATGTTTTATTTGGAAAGAAAAAGCACACAAAAAAAATTACCTTATGTGTGGGTAATCCAATAGGTAGATAAAAATACGAAGGGCAAGAAAATACCTCACAAAGTGTTATGGTATTTCCTATTGATACCACAGTTAAAGCAATTATACGTGTCAAGGCATACTACAAGGAATATGAGGTGGCACTATTCAGGTCGTTCTAATGAGGAAAATGTGTTAAGACATCTAGATAATAGGGAAGCATGGAAAGAGTTTGATCATGGATATCCTGAGTTTGTCAAAGAACTAAGGAATATACAATTGAGTTTGATAGCAAATGGATTTAATCTATCTGGCAGCATGAGTTTATCTTACATGTGTAGCCAGTGGTATTAATAACTTATAACTTGCCACCATGGCTATGCATGAAGAAGTGTTATTTCATGATATTATTGTTAATTCCTGGTTCACAATCTCCAGGCAAAGATATGGATCTTTTTTTGAGGATGTTGATTGAGAAATTGAAACAGTTATGGGTTATCAATGTAGATACTTGAGATGCCGCTAGTAATAGTACATTCAAAATGCAAGCTTCACTTTTGTGGATTGTTAATAATTTCCTAGCCTGTAGTAGTTTATCTGGTTAAAGTGGTCAAGGTTATAAAGTTTGTCCAGCATATAATGAAGACACTCTTTTATTGAGATTGAAAACCAAGACTTGTTATGTAGGTCACAGACGTTTCTTGCTGACTAATCATTCAATGAGAAAAAGTAAAGAATTTAATAGGAAACTAAAGAGAAGAAACCCACCTCGGTGTTTCAGTAGTAAAGATATTATAGAACAACTGAGATAGTTACCGCATATATTGTTGTGTAAACATCCAAGTTATGGATGGGTTAAGAAAAAACGTGCCAAAGACGAAGTAAACTGGAGAAAGAAAAGTATCTTTTATTAGCTAGATTATTGGTCATCATTATCCTTGAGACATAATCTTGATATTATGCATATTAAAAAAAATATGTGTGATAGTGTTCTTAGCACAATGTTAGGAATTGAAGGCAGATCAAAAGACATGATTAATTTACGACGTGATTTAGCTGATATGAAAATAAGAAGAGAGTTGTATATAGATGAATCGGAAAACAAATTGATTAAACCTCACATAAAATATACTCTAATTGTCATTGAACGACGTAAATTCTGTCAATTTATTAAGTCAGTTAAGTTTCCTGATAACTTTCTATGTAACCTGTAAAAGAATGTAACTGGTCATAACTCAAAAGTAACTGGCTTGAAGTCACATGATTGTCATGTTGTTATGCAGCATTTGTTGGCTCTTTGCATAAGAACTTTTATAAATAAGGAAATATCATCCACAATAATTGAACTCTGTAATTTTTTCCAACAAATATATGCTAGGAGTCTGAGTAAGAAAGACTTGGAGAATTCTAAAGATGCCATAGTTCTTATTCTTTGCAAGCGAACGAATATTTCCCTCTATATTTTTTGATATCATGATTTACTTAGTGATGCATTTGCTCGAAAAAATATTACTTGGATGATATGTTCACTTCAGGTGGATGTATCCATATGAGATATATATAAAAAATTTGAAGGACTATGTTAGAAATTGAGCATATTCTGAGGTATCTATTGCTAAAGGTTATATTATTAATGAAGTATTAACATTTTATTCAATGTATTTTCAAAGGATTAAGATAAAATTCAATCATTCTGATAGGAATAAGGATGTTATTGACACTGGTCCAAAAAAACACTTAAGTATGTTCCAATCCCAATGTCATCTAATTGGAAAAAAGACTTACGTGTCACTTACTACGCATCTTCGGAAGAAAGTTAAGTTGTACATATTAAACAATTGCCTAAAGATCTAGAAGTATTTGGAGTAAGCCTCAATAACTAATAAAATATTACATCATTATGATTATATGGTATTATATTAAACTATCATATATTCCTATAATATAGTGAACACAAGAGGGAACTCTAGCAAAAAAGTGGTCAAAACCTAGATGAAATACAAAGACAATAGTTTCTAACTTAGTTTTATATGAAGGTATATAACTTATAATTCCAAACTTTGCATATAGCAATTGTTTTTATTATTGTTTAATTTACATTTTAATTGAATTAACAAATGTATCATTTACGTCAAAATGGATCCACTGAAGTAAGTGATAAATTGTACTCATTAGTATCTCGGCCATATTTTCATGTCTAATTTTATTCCGCATATATTGTAAATGGAACTCAATTCGTAAGTCACACAAGAGATTCTAAATGATTGACTAAAAACAATGGTATATCTATCCCTAGGACTGATGAGATTACATTTTATGGTCATTTAGAAGAAATTTAAGACTTCAATTATATAGACACATATTTTCTTGTCTTATTCAAGTATAAATGGTTTGATACCAATCTTAGAAAGAAGAAAATAAAAGTGAAAAAAATATAACAAGTATAGTTATCAATTTTGAGTTATATAAAGATGAACTATACATACTTACTTCTCATGCTAATCATGTTTTCTATATTGATGATTAATGTTGAATGGTCCAAACTAGAGAATTGTAGGAGACTTCAATAATCAAGGTGGATGGAATATTCAAGATAATAATATTGAGCTAATTGTTTCACAAGTTCTTAACTCTTCAAACTTTGTCCTAACAGTTGAACTTGGCGAGCTAGAGTCTATTTATATTTGTGAGAGTCAAAGTGAATATGTTCAAAATTCTGAGGATGTTATTCATGATGTGGAAGAATATAATTTTATTGATGATAATGAACTTGACCATAATGACACAATGGATGATTATAAAGAAGACAAAGATGAATTAGAGGTGGACAATGATGATGAAACTGATCAACATAAATGTGAAGATTATATTGATAGCGATGATGATTAATATGAAAATGTTATTAATTATATATTTTATGATAATATTTGTTACATTATTTATAAAATATATTATTTGTAAACATCATTTCTATATACAGCATATCATATTTATACTATTCATCAATAATTTTTAGTTATGGCTACTGTTGGGCTCACATATCATAGAAAAGATGCAGAAGGAGATCTCCACCAGACCCGTTTAGGATTCTTGCTCTGTGTCAATCAGGTATAAGGAATGTTTTTACTTTATTTAAGTAATAAATAAAAATATATACATTTACTGTTCATTTCATTTGATTGATTATTAATATTTTTTTAATTCTTTATAGCATCGATTAGTAAAAGGAAATTTTCAAAGAATAGATCTTTGAACTTGCTAGAGAAGCTCGATTCCTTGGAGCCCGGTCAATGACTCCTAATCTTGTTTGACAAGATAGGAGCTATATAGAGAGCTATCAAAGAGAACCAGAAGTATTTTTCCTATCTTATTAGGGTACTCGTTAGGAAGAATACCAAGAGTTGGGCAAAGTTTCCTACCAAATAAAAAGTGAAAATAGAGCCTAGTTCAAGTTAAGAATTTTTTTGTTTATTATTATATCCTTATATTTTTTTGAAATTATTTTTGTTAAATACTTTTTTTTTAGGTTATAGACTTAGCGAGGATGAGCTACCTCAGGTATTCTAAGGCATTAATCACACTGCTCAAGACATCTATAAGAACTAGAAGAATGAGCTTAGTGAACATTTCAAGCTCAATGGTGGGGATGAGAAAAATCTTGACCTTCCTTGTGCTCGTCATTATGTTCCTTCCAATATGACTCAGGAGGTTTCGAATATGTGTGTGGATTATTTCAACTCTGAGGAATTCAGAGTTAGTCTTTCATTTAATTACTCTTTTACTATTTTAATTTTATAACTATTACATTATTAACTAATGGCTTTTAAATGATGGTTTATATCTAAGAGGAATGCTTGTTATAGGGGACAGATAAAGTATATTAGTAGGCAGAGGCCTAAGTCCACTATCGCCTATATATATGATATGGTAATCTTCTTGTAACTTATTTCTTACTTTTATATTTTTTTAATTACTTTTGTTTATTTACTTATCTAGTTCTATGCATATGGGAATCCTAAGACAAGAGAGTTGCAGTCGATCACATAGAACTACTGATAGAGGTATATGGATCTCATGACTAGCAGGTGGCCTTCTTAGGAGATTGAGCAAAATTATATAAGCAACTTATAAATTATTTGTATTCATTGATTTTCTACTAATTTTTTCCTAACTATTTTTAGCGTAAGATGGTTTGGATTCACACGACTCAGTTACAATTTCAGGTATCTTCATCTATATCTAGTTCTTCGATACAGTCTACACCACCCCGTATTAATGAGATATTAATTGCTGACGAGGTGCTTGGTGTTAGAAGAAGGTATAGGAGAGGAGTTGATCTGAAGCTTAAGAGAGCTTTTAGCACTTCTTCTACAATAGCTTCTCTATCACGGGAGCCTTATGTGGCTGACTAAGAGTTGCAAAGATTTTTTCAACCAGACACAGAATTATTTGGCTATTATTCACCAGTGTGAAGTAGTTCTCCTAGCACAATTTGATGTAGAGAGGCAATCCTTTAACAAAGAACTACATTATATATCTACCGCATTCGCGAGATTAGTTTCGGGATTCCATATGTCCATTCAACTGCCAGGTGCTCTTGATATTCTTCTGATGCCTCTGCCACCAACATTGCCTCCGAGTTTCTGACCTGAACTTCCTCCCTCGACTTCCGACACTCAGCACAACACAGATCAAGATAAGACTAACTTGGGTAGCTAGCTAGCTATATAGATAGTTTAATTTTCCTTTGTTGAATAATTTTATTAAAATTTTATTTTATGTGCATTTTTGTTATGAAATTATTTTAAATTTTATTTTAATTTAAAATTTTTAATTATATTTTATGTTTTAAATATTTTCAATTTATTTCTATTTTTTATAATTTTATTTCTAATTTTAATAATTTAATTTTTTTAAAAAAAAATTAAAGCATCTATAGTGACGATGTTGTCGTCGCCGTTGTTTTAAGTTTTTGAATTTAATTAGCTAAAAAATTAAAATATCTATAGCGATGACATTATCGTTGCTATTGGTCGTCGTTGTAAGTTTTAAAATTTAATTAACGACAACTAATATCATTGCTATAACTATATTTAAATATATACATTTTTTTAAAAAAAAAATATATCTATAGCGACAACATAGTGGTAACTATGGCCAATATGATTGTCTTTTAGCCTTCATTTGACGATATATGTCGTCACTATAGTAGACTATTCTGACAGCAAAATTTGTCGTCACTATAGAGGTGTTGTACCGATGGATCTATGCTAATGATGATATTGTCATTGCTATAGAGATATAACGGCAATATTTTGTTCTATATCGATGACAATTATCGTCATTATAGAGGTTTTTTCCTGTAGTGATAGCTTATCAAATAATTTATGCACATAGATTATTCATTACTAAAATCATGATGTAAAAATCTCATAGTAAAGATGTCAACTAAAAAAATATGAAGTAATTCATTGTAATATTAGAATATTAAACTTTCAAATTATTAGAATGAAAATTACATGCACTAAACTTATAAAATAACAAAATGTATGTATATACACTATTATAGTATACAATATATATATATACATATATTAAATTGCTTATGGTAGATCTCTATTAAACTAAAAAGGGATATTTATAATGTAATATAGTAACTACTAGAATTTTACTTCGGCGAGATTATAATAGGTAGAAGCTCGTGCTATAAACTATAACTTGAATGATAACGTGTTATAAAAATATAGAATATATATTATAACTTAAGAATATCAACACAATGAGATAGATGAGGGAATGAATTCGTACTTAGTGAAAAGAAAATGATTTGAACAGGATACATACACTCTTACAAGTGTCTCTACTCATAGACATTAGTGAATAAACTATAGCCATTCATTTTTTTGGATAAACTATAACTATTTGTTATTTAGGAAAAATATATCCACATATTTATTAGAGTAAATTATGGTCATTTATTTTACTTGACTAAAATTGCACCAAACTATATCCATAAATGTATTTGGTTAAATCTCTACCAGTCAATATATTCTTAGACTTAGATTTGGACTTTTAAAATACTTTATAGTAATGGGCATCTAAATAGAAAATATCCATAATCCATAACATTATTTTTTTTTTTTTAAGATAACATATGGCCTCAAATGTTTGATCGTATCATTATTCATAGGAAAAAAAAGAAAAAAATCAAACAGGATAAGATGGTGGAACTTGGGTATCTACTACCTACGTTGTCTAATGATATAAATAAAAAGTTGAATTTTTCCTTAATCGATCCTAATCCAAAAAGGTGATATTATCAATTTTTACACCATTTTAAAACGTGTGATGAACATAAAAGACAAAGTATTTTTTTTTTTCCATGGTTCACTCGAAGTTGAAGTCCCAATGCTACCTCCTTGGAGGGGCTGGGCCTTGTTGAAAACTCTATTTACCATTTTAGGGCTTGTTTGGGCCAAGAATCTACCCAATCCTCACTTTCTTAACTTTTTTTTGGTAAGTGTATTTAAAAAAAAAAAAAAAAAACCAATAAAAGAAGGAGAATCAGAGTAGTCAACCTCACACTCTTTATCCAATCTATCCTATATTAGAGGTCCAACCAGGACCACCAGGTAGAGTAAAAAGGCGCCGTAGTCTCATGGTCTAGTCAACTATAAAGGAATAGGGGTACCTTACACATCGGTGGGTCAATCTTGTAGTGAGAGCGGAAAATTCTCCTTGCACCGAGTTCAATCCACACTTACGGATGCTTCAACCCCGACCTCCAAGATACTAGACCTCTAAGTAAGCACCTCTACTACCAAGCCACTACCACCGTTGGTTAGTAAATGCATCTTTTAGTATCACTTAGACAGTAAAACTTAGGGCAATACTAAGACACTAATACATGTATACGTCTTACATATAAATGTGAAAAATGTGATAATATTCTTTTTTATTAGTGTATGATATTAAAACACCACAAATTCTTTTAGCATTTCTAATATTTATCAACTTGTAGCAATAACATTAAATGTTCGACATAAATTATCTAGTAGACAATACACACAGTAAGCAGAAACACCACAGTATCAATAATTAGTACCATGTTTGTTTATATACGTAGATATATGGGCATCAATTCAATAGGTATCTTTTTTTTTCTATACATAAGTATTATTTTGTCTAATTAAAATTTTATTTATCTATACATATGTATTATTTTGTACAATTAAAAATTATTACATCTTTTTATGGTAAAAGGTGGAGGGAGAAAAATATTAAATAATGGGTATTTATTTTTATTTTTTTTCTAACTACTCAAATTATAGTAACCATTAGATAATACTTTTAACGACTGAAAAAAAATTTCTATAAATAAGTAAAAAAAATACCTATTTGATTAAAAACACACATATATATATATATGGGTACCAATCCAGTAGGTATTTTTTTTTTTTACCTATGCATAGGTATCAATTTGGCCAATGAAATTTAGCATGCACATTTTTTTATTGTAAAAAATAAGAGAGAGAAAGAGCATTAATGATGTACATCTTTTCATGTACTTTATTATAACCATTGGATCACCATCTAATGGTGATCCAACGGCTTAAAAAAAAATACCTACCCATAGGTAAAGAAAAAAATACCTATTGGATTGGCAACCTATATATATATATATGGACCATGCAACCACTAAATGTACAAGCTCACCATTCGTTTTCTTTTAGAATACTATACATACACAAATAGAATCTGGATTTGATAAGTAAATTTTATAGATATATTATTACAACCTAAAATCCAAGGTTATGAAGTTTTAGTAATTTTGAGTGTAAATTAATATAAACAAATAATTTTACAATATTTGGAAAAAATCAAATACTTGGATTTTCATTTTAGTCCTCAAATCGTTAGAAATTCTGTATAAAATTTATTCATCGTAGTTTAGTTTATCAAGGAAGAAACACTAATTAGAATTCAAGAAAACATAGTTAAATTGTATAAAAACTTAGTTTAATAAAATTTGTGTGTTGATTAAATGTATTTCATAAATCTTGAGTCAGAAAGTCCAAAAATAAATTTGTAGAGTTTATCAAAATTCTAAGTGCTTAAAACTTTGAAAATATGCTTCTCGAGAACTATAGTATCTCGTCTATCCGTCAGATCCTCAAATAGTAGTAATAACATCCTCATACAATCACTTATCAAGAACAAGAAGCTTGACTAAATAGATAGACATAAGGAAGAAAAATAAAACAAGGTAGAAGGAACAACCAAAGAGGGATAGGATGGCAAGCGTAAGCCAAGCGACTTACCTAGCCAATGAGACAACTGACTCGAATGAACAACCACCTGAAAGGGAGGAAAAAAAAGGAAAGGTGAGCTCGAAAGCTCAGTAAGAAAGCTGTTACCTCATGTAAAAACCTTTTTTAGTGATGGAAAGCCCTACATAGTTAGTTTAGTCCAAAAACGCCTTTTACAAAATAATATGTATGTACTTATACATATCCATTTCCAAAGATGATAATCTATATATATATATATATATAAATATATATATATATATATACACACATACATGTATATGAAAATATGATATCCAAAATCAATAGTCCATATGCACATGCATATATATATATATATATATATATATATATATATATATATATATATATATATATATATAGATCTATAGAAAGCATGATATCTAAAAACTATTCAGTCTACAAACACTTGACACAAATCTACCCATACCCATGAGTTCACCACCTCTTATCAATAGAAACCAGGGTATTGGCACTATGTATGCTATACAGCCTGCCTGACACCTAGCCAATAACTAGAGGGGATATTCGTGTATCGCCTACCAAACCTGGAGGGACAACCGTATTGCCTATACCTACCAAACATGGAGGTAATCAGAAGAAATATCCTGTGCAGGTTCACAAACTTTGCACCATTGATGAGACCATAAAATCACACCATAAAAACTCTATGATGCTAACCTAGGACTCATGTGTGATCCTATGACACATGTACTCTGAACTGATATGTAGAAATTGCCATGCAGTAATTTAAGTTCAAATGATACTCTAGTTTTTAATAAAACAGTTAATTAAATTTTATAGAAAAATAGACAACATAATGACCCTAGAGTATGAGCACGATCAAAGGAAATAGTCATTCAAAGTGTAGGGAACACTTGACTACAGTATTTACGAGTAGTAAACCGAACGCGAGTTAATGAAAATGTCTAAAACAGACACCCTTCACTTGACATCAAAATCTCATCAATATACCGAACCGCACAATGGTATGATATAAGGATGTGCCTGAAAAGATATAGAATCATAAGATAACTCAACAATAGGTACAATAATTTCAACACCCATGGATAGAAACGACAACCTCAAGTATATGAGTGAAGAAAAGATAATAATGATAAACCTGGCTAGAAGCCGAAAATTCTTGACTCTGAATACTGATTGTAAGGCACCAAATTAGAACAACAGACTAAATGTCAGATATAAGAATACTATCCCCCTGATCAACTCAGATCAACAATCAACTCAAATCAAAAATCTCCTACGATATACTCATTTGTCTACAACTAGGACCTAGACCTAGACAATCTTCGAGTCAATGACTCTAACAGGAGTCTCCTTCCAATCACAAAATGCAATAGAATAGAGTTCAAGACGAGGAATAAGAATCTTGGTGCTACACCACATAAGATAAATGAGCTTAGAGATCGAAGGTGACAAAGAGAGTCCAATGGCTCACAACCACCTTCCGTTCTCCGATTAGAGCGAGAAATAACACCAAATACAAATCACTTCCAATCAAATAGAAGACTAGAATACCCAAATAGGAAATCATCAATGCAAAACACTAGTGCAAACTTCAATCTCAAATGCAAGTATCCAAACATGAGAAATTGCAAAAGCATTTCAAATTTTTTATCCAATGTAAAACCTTATCAAAGAAAACCAAAGCAACACTGATCGAAAGACTCTACAAGTCCTTGATATAAGGGAAACTCCATAGACACAATCTAATGTCTTGGAAATATGCATATAACAGTTGAAATCGACACTTAATGCCGCAGAAACAAGGTTTTGACAGGATAGGCTGTCTGGTACCATCCTCGAGTGAGACTTGTCTCCTATGCAACCTCATTTCAATTTTCAATAAAAATATTTTTTAAAACATCTTTAAAAATATTGAATGTAAAAAAAGTGTTAGGGCTTAGGAATATAATACTAGTTCACAATATAGCTTCTCCCTGACCAAGGGGAATCAAACATAAACTTCGAGTATCCCTTTACAATATAGAAGTAGAGTCCAATGACTCTTAAGGTGAAACCCATAACTAATCTCATTCCAATTACCATTAACCGTATAACAATAACCATGTTATATATAATTTAAATCAAATAAGGAATTTAGATACACCCTAATATCAACACTTAGGAAAAAGTTTCATTCTATGCATATATGATGAAAATGTCTAATAATCACAAGTATTAACCTATAAAATTGAGTTATATATGATAACCATTTATTTAAAATCAACAAGGAATGCATGGAAAGATGCTAGTTTGTTGCCCCCCCCATCAACAAAATAGACATTTATTTCGCAATCCACACTTACTTAGTAAAATGATAAATGTGGCCATATCTAAATCACTATGGTCGATTTGTTTTTCAAAGCTAATAAAATATTTGGGGAATCCAAATCATAACTAAACACAATGGGAGGTTTTCATTGAATTCCAAAATATTTTCCAAAGTAATCAAACAAGTTTCTCAAAAGT
Source organism: Parasponia andersonii (assembly GCA_002914805.1). NCBI lineage: Eukaryota > Viridiplantae > Streptophyta > Magnoliopsida > Rosales > Cannabaceae > Trema > Trema andersonii. The sequence goes on from JXTB01000098.1 coordinate 972,693, forward strand.
TTGAAGTTCACACTTTTTTTTTCATAGAGAAAATAGGGTAATTTAGAAAATATTAAAGTGTAAAACACTGTCAAAACATTTTCTCCAAGCAAATAAAACAAACTTTAATTTTCACTCAAGCTCTCAAAATAAATATTAATAGTTAATAGAGATTCATAGTAGATATAACAAACTAATCAACACATACATAGGCTATATGAATTTGGAAGTTATAACTAAATTTTCAAGAAGGAAATTACATACTAATATGTACCACTCAAGACCTGTCAAATATAAAACCAATGCATGTAACTCAATGCCCTTTGCCGCTTTGAAAATCAAAATCTCATTCTCCCTCCATGTATTTCCCGGTACTAAGAAGATTGGTCCAAACCAATTATACAATGCTTAAAGTCCAATTAACAAAGCCATATATAACTCCAATGTAATTTTGTTCACATCATGAGAAATCAAGTTAGAAAGAATCACAATAGCTAAATAATCTAACAAACACCAAGGGGTCATACATCTATCAACAAGTTAAACCAGATCAAATAAATTTTTGAAGACACATGAAAATTTGAAATATCGAATGCGCAAGGTCCAAGTGACAAGCTCCACAAAACCTAAACCAAAACTCTAACTCAAATGTTTTCACCCAATAAAGATTTCATAACTCAAACAATCATATCAATTTCTATTCTCTAAGCAATATATTCTAGAGAAAACCACAAGTACAATCTCCAAATACATGCGTGAAGCTAATGATTTTTTCCCAAAAATCACTTTCAATCTGCACCAAAGTTTACCTAGTAGTCAAACTTGTGAATATCCTTATGCAAAAATTTTTTTGAAGTTACTTACATTCATTCATTTTTCATGCATGCTTGTGAAAGTATTCATTAGATCTCAAATCAAGCATTAAGTAGGAATTGAAAAATACTTAATAATCTACTAAGTCCAAGGTTTAAAAAGGAACTTGAAAAGCTTGATTTATGTATATACATTTACAAAATTAATTTACTTTGGTTTAGAGGTCCTTCAAATATATACTACTTAATGTAAAATAAAATCTCACTAATGTACAAATAGAATGGTAATGTCATAACGCATAGTTTCAAAAATAATATATTAGTTTAAAACAATATCCCATTTGAAAAAGCGTACTGATTTTTACCCCGGCATTACCCAAGTTTAAAATGCTCATGATCTCTTTGAGAACAAACTTATCACTTTGGTCAAGTACAAAGGTTTACGTCATTTAAAATGTTAATTGTCAACTTCGCATTTCTAAAAGTTCCAAAACTAAATAACTTAGTTTTTAAATCCAATCAACTCTCAACAAGTCAAGAATTTTCATTCAAAGAACCATAATAATTGAACAGGTGGAGCAAGCAAAATGCAGTTACCATAGTTAAATAATATCTTAAAATATCAAATAAATCACTTAATTCGATGGGCATGCTATGTAAAAAGTACCACCAACACAAACACTCAATTATAGAATCAAGTTACAATGTACCCAAATCAATGATCACAAAGATGTCAATTAAAAGAAAATAACGTCTAAGTCACATAAACACTAATAGAGTCAAGCCATATCAGTTAAAATACAAACACCAAACCAATGCATTATAAGTAGAAATCCCAAGTAAAAATAGCTACAAATAAATGCTGCAACCAAAAGCGATAACCAGAACCCGAGGGACAACACATAGACAATCCACAAGAGAAGTAAAACACAACAATCAAGATGCAAGATATCGGATTGCTACCTTAGAACCTACGAGGTTTATGTAGCCTATAATTTGAATAGACGAAAGAGCACAAGAATGAAGGATTACACTAAGAGTGGAACTCAATAGTCTCATATCAATCCGACATATCTGAAACTAAAATTCTTGGAAAGTAACCATCCCGAAGACACAAGGATTTCACTTTGGAGAGGTTTAAGAGAGGACTTGGAATGAATAGAAGCAAAAGTAACTCATCTAACCAATTCCTAAGTGATGTATGAGTTAATTGTCAAAATTATTTCTAAAATATTTTTAAATACTAAAAATTAACATATGCATGATCCTAGACGGATCTAAAGTCGTGCTCTGATACCACTTCTATCACAACCCAAAATCCAAGGTCGTGAAATTTTGGTAATTTTGAGTGTAAATTAATATAAACAAAGAATTTTACAATATTCGGAGAAAATCAAGTACTTAAATTTTTATTTTAGTCCTAAAATCATTATAAATTCTGTATAAAAGATGTTCATCTTTAATTTAGTTTATTAAGAAAGAAATACCAATTAGAATTCAAGAAAACATAGCTAAATTGTATAAAAACTTGGTTTAATCAAATTTGTGTGCTGATTAAATGTATTTCGTAAATCTTAAGTTAGAAAGTCCAAAAATAAATTTATAGAGTTTATCAAAATTCTAAGTACTTAAAACTTTGAAATATGCTCCTCGAGAACTATAGTATCCAGTCTATCCACCAAATCCTCAAATAGTAGTAATAACATCCTCATATAATCACTTATCAAGAACAAGAAGCTTGGCTAATTAGATAGACATGAGGAAGAAAAATAAAACAAGATAGAAAGACTAACCAAAGAGAGATAAGACGGTAAGAGTAAGCTAAACGACTTGCCTAACTAATGAGACAACTGACTCGAATGAACAACTACCTAAAAGAGAGGAAAAAAAAAAAGAGTGAACTCGAAAGCTCAGTAGGAAAGCTGTTACTACATGTAAAATCCTTTTTAGTGATGAAAAATCCATGCATGGTTTGTTTAGTCTAAAAACATCTTTTAGCAAAACAATATGTATGTACTTATACATATCTATTTCCAAAGCTAATAATCTATATATATATATATATATATATATATATATATATATATATATATATACATGTAACTATATATACGTATATATGTATGAAATATGATATCCAAAATCAATAGCTTGTATGCACGTACATATATATATATATATATACAGAAAACATGATATCTGAAAACTATTCAGTCCACAAACACATGACACAAATCTACCTATACTCATGAGTTAACCACCTTTCATCAATAGAAACTAGGGTGTTAGTACTATGTGTGTCATACAGCCTGCTTGACACCTACCCTATAACCAGAGGGGATACCCGTATATCGCCTACCAAATCTAGAGGGGCAACCGCATTGCCTACGTCTGCCAAATGAGAAGGTAATCAGAAGAAATATCCCACATAGGTTCACGGACTCTGAACTATCGATGGGACCGTAGCACCACACTGTAAAAACCCTATGATACTAACCTAGGACTCATGTGTGATCCTATAGTAACTATACTTTGAACTAATATATAAAAATTACCATGCAATAATTTAAGTTCAAATAATGCTCTAGTTTTTAATAAAATAGTTAATTAAATTTTGTAGAAAAATGGACAGCATAACGGCTTTATTTTAACATATCCAAAGATAACTTGCACTCAGAAGTCCTAAAGCATAATACAATTCAATTCCAATACGTATATCTAAAACAGTTCTAAAATCACGTTTGTCATCACGTGTTGTAGAAAATAAGTTTTAATCGAAACGATATAAAATAAAGGTAATTGAATCTCTACCTCACTAGAATAGCGATACTATACTATTAGATCCTCGAGATCTCAATTGGACGATCGTTCGGGAGTTCAGGAAGTAATTCTACACCTTAATCGCCCACTTGGGAAAAAAACCAACTTCTTAATAGAGCTACAAATCAACGAAGGGATCTCTCCTTTGAATTCTTATGTCCAAAATAGCTAAGTTAGATATATGACTTGACTAATTCAGGTTCGGACCGACACCAGACCGGTGTCACACAAAACTAGACAAAATTTAAGCCGTTAGATATTGATTTTTGTGTCCGTCACCAAATATAGTCAATATATATCAAACTTCATCATTTTTTGAGTACATTCCAAAAATGACAACAAAAATGAAATCTAACGGTTGGATCAAAAATTAAAATTCAAAACTCAAAAATGGCAGCTTTCAAATCGGGCAAAATAAGATCGTGAAATGTATACCTCGAGGTTTCTCTCGACGATACGAAACCAACGAACCCAAAAACACGCGTTGAAACAGCCAGAATTATTACTAGAAATCAAAACTTCCTGCAGCTAAAAATAGCATTTTCTGACAACTTTGGCACTCTAGTAGCTTGGGACTGATGGCAGGGCACCATGGAGTGAGCTCGCGCTGAATGGTCGGTGAGCCGGACGAAGCTTAGAGCGGCAGCGGCAACTCCTCTGGTCTTTTGCCGAGCGAGAAAGAGAGAGAGACGAGGGAGAGAGAAAGAGTGGCATGGAGGGAAAGAGAAGAGAGAGTGAGAGAATCATATATATATAATTGATTTTTTAAAAAAATCTGATCAAATGACTATATTATCCTTAAAAAACAACTGGGTTATTACATTATATTTATATCCTTATAACAATTACCACATTTGCGTGGAGTGCGAGCAAATGTTAAGCCATAAGATGCTCAATAACCTTGCATTTATTTGGTTAATAATAATGTTTCATATATTGTATTTGTCACTATCGTGCTTGCTCCGGCTCATCTACAATCCCACCATTAATAATCTTATTGAGTTCTTATGTGTTACAAAAATTCAAAGGCCAATGCAGTTTTTTGAGCTAGTATAGCCCCCATCCACGACAAGATTATGGCCACTCACGTACTTGGACTCATCACTCGCTAGATAAAGAGCAGCTTCCGCTATATCTTTAGCTTTCAGAGTGGCACCCTTCAAATTCGCGAGCTCTCTCACAAACTCCTCAATTTTCTCCACATTTTCGTCTTCGGACGACAGCGATTTTAGAAGCCGCCGATCATCATCACCGGCTTCTTCTTCGTAACTCCTAATCAATGCATTAACCAACATAGAAGTAGCCACCCCAAAAGGCGAAATACAGTTAACCCTGACCCCATACTTGCCGAGCTCGCAGGCGGCGTTCTTCGTCAGCCCTACGACGGCGTGCTTCGAAGCCGTGTAGGCGTGGGGGCCGAGACCACCCATGAAGCCGGCGACACTCGCAGCGGAGATGATGCAGCCGCTTTTTCTAGGAACCATGACCTTAGCCGCGTGCTTCATTCCCAGGGCTACTCCTCTCACGTTGACTCGCATGATCTGGTCGAGCTCGTCGGCATCGAAATCGACGATGCTCGTCGATTTCGATTGGTTTCCGAGTACTCCGGCGTTGTTGAAGAGAATGTCGAGGCGGCCGTATTGGGAGACGGTTGAGTTGACCAAGTTTTGGACGTCGCATTCTGAGCTTACGTCGCAGTGTACGTAGATTGCTGAAGGGGATAAGGCTTCGGCCAGACAGTCCCGGCAGCGTCGTCGATATCGGCAATAACTACTTTGGCGCCGTGTTTGGTGAAGACTCTCACTGTTGCCTCGCCAATTCCTTTGGCACCGCCGGTTACGATGGCCACTTTTCCCTCCAGCCTGTGTACATGGTTAATAAAATTGTATATGTGACACGTCAATTTTGTGCATAAATAAAAGAAAAGCAATAATCCACGTGATGTCATCATGATTTTCCATGTGATGTTATCCTAATCAAATATTTAGGGCCTCGACCTAAAAAGAGAAATTATATAATAATAAAAGGGAAGAAATTAAAAGAAAAAAAAACTAAAATAAACGCACCTTTTTGGTGACAAGGGAGTATTGGAATTAGTGGCAGCACTGCCTGGAATAACATGCTCAACCCCTTGAAGAGGGTTTTGATCAGGAATCACTTGAGCCGTCATAGTTAGATCAAATTAAAAAGGACTAGCTAGTCAGAGGAATAATTTACTATATTTTGAGATGAGAAATTAATATTGATCAGAATTAACTGGCCATGAAGATTGAAGAAACTTGTGAAAAATGAATGGCCTTTTATAGACCAGGTCGAGTGGTTTCCGTGGGTGCATGGCCCCTTCTTCCTAATAAGTGGAAGGCAACTTTTTACGAAATTGGGTACGTACACATATGAACTATTATTATGTCCCCCCTTATGTTATTAATTAGTTTCGTCCCAAATACAAAGTATGCAGGTCCTTAGCAAGGTCCCCTTTTTTAATTTGCAAATGATATGGTAAGATGTACCGACAAATCCATACCACCAATTATTGGTATATTGTCGAGTTGATCAAAATGCCGGATTTAGTTTCTTGCACACGTTTTTCATCATATCTACATAGTAGACCTTCTCCACCACACTGCCTTACGTGGCCAAAAAGGATAAAAGTCTATCATCTGGTGCAATATTGAACAGTAATGGACCTTCTGATCGTGATCCACATATATACGTATATATATAAGTTATATCGTTCTAGCTCGAAGTTATAATATATTGAGAGTAAATGCTAACTACACAGAAATATGCTTGAACTTTTCGTGGAAGCAACAATAACAGCTTCGTAATGGTACCTTAGGATATATTATTTCCAAAGAAATTCATTTGCTGGATATTTACATATATGTATAGAAAAGTTCACAACTTCTTATCCACGTACAAACTATATTCATATATACATATGTCTATCTACATAAGTTTTCCTGAGGGCGGGCGCAACCTATATATATATAAATATATAACATTATAGATAGAGCTCTCCTATTAATATTAGATATATGTACGTCTTTCGATAGAGTGAATGCTAGCTAGTAATTATTCCAGGGATAGAGATACGTATAGAATAGAAATACTAATCTCAGACATTTTGCTGACTTATCACAAAGCAGAAGTGGCCATTTCTGTTTGGAGCTTTTGGAACTTCTGCTGACATTTTGCCACATCAACATTGATCCGAATTAAGATATTCGCACATCGCCCTATGTTAATGAAATATATAAGTTACGAGTAAAAGTACATTTAATTACAATATATTGCAGCTTTTGTGACAAATTTTTGTCACAGACTTTTTAATAATGACATTATGATAATGATATTTTTAAATCACGAATTTTCACTTTTAGTCCTAAATTGTGTTAAATTGTGTTGTTATTAAAAATATTAGGGGCTTTTAGTGCACTTTCGTATATCCCAGATTATGAATTATAAATTTAGGTGCATGTGTAAAAATATATACATTGATAATATATATAAATATATATATATATATGGCTTTACCTATTCATTGATATTCTTTTGCTTAATTAAAATTTATCAGACACGTCTTTTTATGATAAAAATTTTATGATAAAAATTACAGAGAAAAAAAATTAAATAATATGTTTTTTTTCCAATCATTTAAATTATAATAACTTTTAAATTATGATTCTATAGTTAAAAAAATACCTATAATAAAAAAAATACTTATTAAATTGGAACATATATTTATCGTATGCTTGTTAGCACCAGAAGGTAGGAATTAATTATGAGATATGCAAACAGTTATGCATGGCCACAGACGAGAGCGAGATGCACACGCAAGAAAAGCGCAGCAAAACAACAACAAAAAATAAAATAAAATAAAAATAAAAACAATCTTTCTATAATGATGAAACCAAATATTAAGGAGGAATAATACACTTTTTCTTCTTGTTCTTCTTCTTTTTGTATTTCTTGAAGCAACCAGCTGGACGAGGATTTTATATATTCGAAACACAAACTGATCGAAACTATTGTTGCCTGGTTTTGTAGTGAATATGATGATCGACTTCATGTATGTCCAACAATATGAATTGTTATATATCTGTTAAAATCAAAAAGATTTATTAGTCACGTCTAATTTCAGATTGTATATACCATATTTACATGTAAATAAAAAACTAAAAATAAAAAACCCTTCAATTTGCAATGTTAGTAGTTTCCATAGTCATCTTCCATTGTTAAAAACTAGAATAATACATATATATATATATATATATATATATATATATATGAATTACAAGGTTTGCAAGAGAGTAAAGAAGCAAAACATCAATTTTCTCTCAATAGCTAGGGACCAGTTAGCTAGTTAGTTAGGTACGTGGTTATTATATACCACAACTTTAGAAGTAAAAATAAATAAGAATTTAACAACAGTGCTTTTTCTGATCAATGACAACTTTAAAATCTTGTGTAGTTTTAGCAACAACTTTATTAAAGTATGTAAAAACAAATATATACGATTGCAGCCCAAAATAATTTGCACAAAAACAATAGTGTTGATTCTAATTTTCTTTGATAATAATGATGTATAAATGTGTCAGAAGTGAGGCAAAGTCGAACGTAAACCTTTACCTTAAAACTGAGGTGTAGCTACCAATTAACTGGTTAAGTCAGCGACCATTATAAATTATAAGTATGTCGCTTTATAGTGCTTGGTTGTGCTCTTATTCCACAAATACTCTCTCCTGATGTAGTTAGATTTCATGAGGATTATTTGAGTGACTTATCTAATATATATATAATGTCAGAAGGTAGGTCCATGAGTCCCTATATTTTATCCCAGGACTAAAAAATTGAATAGCCGACAATATAAATATCACATGGAAGAAAAATCTGTTAGAATATAGAGAAAATATCGAAAAAAAATCGGTGTCGATATAATTTTCGGAAAATTTGTTCACAAAAGTACAAAAATCGTGAAAAAATATCAGTAAAATTGGGAAAATATCAGTAATTTCAGCTTGTTCGTAATTAATTAAACAAAAATTTATTTTTGACATTTTTTCACCATGATTAATTCAAGTACAACGTATACACAACAAATATACTTTAGAAAAGAAGAAAAAAAGAAAAAAAAAAAAAAGATTATCAAACTATATATGACATATTGATAATTACATGTAGAGTTGTCAAGAAGGTCGGACCAAACCATTAGCGTAGTGGCATGGCACGACACAGCTAAAGTATAGCATGGTACGTTAAATTATAGGCTATGTCAGGCACATCATGATTATATGGGCCGTAATCGGTCAATGAATTAGGTACGATGGGATAAGCACGACATGACATATATAGAAGTTAGGCACGATAAGTCCTACAAGCGCAACACGCTAGCATGATAGGCACAATACATTAGCACGTTAAATATATGTATTACTATCATATTGTTTTTCCTTTATATATGTCTTTTGAATTTTTGTCTATTTTGATTAGCATCTCAAGTGGAATTATTAGGTATGTCATTAAAGATTGGAAAGATGATACATCTAGAACAAGAAAAAAATAGAAAAAAGAAATACAAAGAACATACCATATAATATGAGAAAAGATTTTGCAAACTTAGAATTAAACAATGGTGAGAAAAATGAATTTAAGATTAAGTAGGTGTAATGAAAATCTAGTTAAGATAAAATTTTACATTAAATTTACTTTTAATTTTTTATATAAATCAGAATTATTTGAAAACATTGATAAAATAGACTTAAAACTAATAAAATTTCCTAATTAGATGAGTTAATTTTGGCCCAAAAAGACTGGACGTTCAGGCACATGGGCTAGCATGGCATATTAGAACATGGACCAGTAGGCTGTGTCGGGCCAATGATTTAATATTATAGGCCAACATAACACAGTACGACTAAACATAAAAGATGTCACTATATCATCTTTTTTTGGAGGTATTTATAAAATATTGCTAAATTGAACTAGTGACACTTCTAAATGTTGCTGAGTTATTAGATTAGAAAATAATAAATTATTTTAAAAGTGTCAAAAAATTTTAGTGGTTTTTTAAAAATGTTATTGAAGCATATAAATGAGATTTGGAAAATTTTTACTAAATAAGATTGTGACATTTTACCTTTTAAATGTCTAAAAAGGGGAAAAAAATATTCCCTTTAAAAATGCCACAATATTATATATCTAATTTTGAAAAAAAGAGTTAAATACCATTATGAATTTTAATACTATTCTTTATATAAATATTCTAATGATCTTTTTAAAAAATATTTATATTAACATTATTCTTTATATAAATATTCTAATGAAATTTTTTAAAATGTTTATATTAATATTCGATTTAAAACTTAATAGGCTGTGCAATCTAGGAAACACTTCATATCAATTTAAACTTTGATATTTTTTCTCTTATGGGATCGTAACATCAATCATTACTTTTGAAAAACGAACAAGGATAAATAGATAACAAAATTAAAAGTAGAAAATGTATAACCTGGTTTTAAATTGGAAATAAAAAATTACTTTCAAGTTAAGAACATTGAATATTAATTCTACAAAATAATTTTTTTTAAAAAAAATCTATTTAACAAACATGAACTATGCAATTTCAGTGTATACAAATTTCAATTTTCTTAAGCAGAGTTGTTTTTTTTTTTTTGAAGCAAACAGCCCGCAAAAGCGGACAAAGAAAATTTAATCGCTCAAATCAAACATGAAAGAATAAAAAATAAATAAGGGAATACAATGAAACCAGTAGATAGAACTGGAAACAGAAAAAACAAAACTAGCCAGCGAATGGGCTACCGAATTTCTTTGACGAGGAATATAGTGACAAGTACTACAATCAGAATTAACCAAGAAGATTTGAATATCCTAGACTAACAAAGCATTTTCTGCAAAGGAATCCATCCTGTTAAGATATTGTACTGCCATTAAAGCATCACACTTTACTTCGTTCACAACCAAACTACACAGAGTTTTGATCTCATTTCATGATTCTTCAATATATATTAATTTTCAAAAACCTGTGACTCATAAACTCTTGATGAGAAGCAAATATAGAGGGAGACATTTTAATAGTACTATGAAAGTTCCTATAGCATATTGACAACGTAAAATCTCCAAAATATATCTTATTGACCAAATTCACTTCCACCTAGCATTATCACCTGCCAAAGAAATCAAGAATATCATAAGTCAGTTTAGAGAACTTTAGCACAATAGACCAAAAAAAAAGTTTCTGAATATGTGTGTGTATATATATAAATATATATATATATATATATGTATATAAAAGTGAATTTGACAAAAGTTCTCTTTAGTCATATACATACATAGAGAGAAGCTCCTATAAGAGTATATAAAATGTGAAAATGTCGATTGTAATTGATAAGATGCAAGCAATTATAAACTAACTGGATATGAAGATGAAAAGACTAAGCTAAATGGAAAGGTCGGTGAGTGTGAGATGAGAAACAACTGCTAATATAAAAGAAATAAATGAATAATAGAAAGTATGAATGAGATAGAGAGGAAGAGAGGGCATGAGAAACGTTCTAGTAGGAGGAATATCATGTGGGAATGACGATGACATTAATAAATTTGAAGCAAAATAGGTAATTAATCATAAAAGATAAAGATACTTTCGTAGAGAAAATTTAAAGATAATAATGATCTTCCATTCAAAATAATATTTACGAGATAATGTTGTTTATTTCATATTCTAATTATTTGTTAAAAGAAAAAGTTAAAAAAGAAAGTTAGATAGATAAATAGATTTTTTAAAATGGAATAATAAAATCTAGATTTTAGTGGCACTAATTAATGTTACTAGACCTTAATTTTAGTAACCTTATCTAAAATGCTAGTAAAACTAAATTTTAGTGGCATTAATTAATGCTACTAGGGCTTTGAAAACTTTAACATATATTTTTTTAAAAACAATTAATATACGACCTTCTAAAAAGAATTAAAATTTTGTACCACCTAAAAGTGTCATTTTTTTAAATATTAGGTGCTGGAAGACATGGCGGCAACTTTCGTTCGTAAGGCAATCTTCATAAAATACATTTATATAAAACACGTTTTGTTAAATTAATCAAAGAACTGCTGTCCCAGTGGTTTTAAATTTCTAGCGAAAGCTTTTCAACCACACGTCAAGGATCAAGCTATCTTAACTCCACATTTTAGTTTTTTTTTTTCTCCTTAAGTCCTTTTTGTTTTTCTCTTTTTCTTTTATGACTTTTTTGTTTGTTTCTTTTTTCACTACTTCAATTCTTTTTCTTTTTTTATTTGCTCCTTTTTTATTTAATTTCTTATTATTTTATTTTCGTTTTAGCTTTTTTTTTTCGTTTTATTGTTTTTTCCGTGATTTTTTTTCTCCTTTTCATTTTTCCATTTTTTCTTTTATTACTTTTTCATTTTTCACTTTTTTTTTTCTTTCACTATTTTAATTCTTTTTCCTTTTAAATTTGCTCCATATTTATTTAATTCTTTTATTTTAATTTTAGTTTTTTCATTTTATTTTTTATTTGAAATTATTTTTTCCTTTTTCTTCCTCTTCTTATAAATAGAAAGAGCTATACTTTTTTATAATTTTTTTTCCTTCACGTAGAGACGTGACACACTGTATTTTTTCCCCCCTTTAATCTATAATAAATGAGGAAAATATCTTTTTTTCTTTACTTATTTTTTTTTTGTTAGAACTTTTTCAAAGAGAAATCATTAAATTACTGATAGTAATTTATTTCTAAGGTTACTATAGCTTATTATAACTAGTTAATATTTCTTTGTGTATTTTTACTAGTAATAACCAATTTGATTTCTAATAATTTCTAAAATTAGTTTATAGTTTTCAAAAATAATATTACTATCAAATTAGTTTCTAGTTACTGATCAGAAACCAATTGAGCTGTTGGCTATCAATAGAAACCAATTTGATTTTTGGTTTCAAGAGTAGCTAGTTTCAATTTCCTCCGAAAAAAAAAGGTCAGTAACCAATTTGGTTTCTCAGTAACCAGATTAGTTTCTCTAGTTAGTTTCTCGTTATCAATTTAATTTGTAACCAACTACTAGATTATTTATGGTTACTAGTAAAACTCAATTTAGTTTAGTTATTAGTTTCAAGATTATTTAGTAACTATTTCTTCAAAAAAAAAAAAAGACTGTAACCATTTTAGTTTCCTATTAACAAATTAGTTTCTTGTTGCTAACCATGTTAGTAACTAACTGCTAGATTAGTTTTTGGTTATCAGTAGAAGCTAATTTCTTTTTATTTTTAGGTTCAAGAGAAGCTAATAACCATTCCAAAAAAAAAAAAATAGCCAATAACCAATTTGGTTTCTTATTACTAACTAAATTAATAACCACCAACTAGATTAGTTTTTGTTTACTAGTAAAAACTAATTCGATAACCATTCCAAAAAAAAATAGCCAATAACCAATTTGGTTTCTTATTACTAACTAAATTAATAACCACCAACTACATTAGTTTTTGTTTACTAGTAAAAACTAATTTGATTTTTTATTTCCTCAAAAATCAATAACTAGTAACCAATTTCCTCAAAAAATATTTTCTTTTCTAAAAAAATGCCAGTAACCATATTGATTTCTCATTACTAACCAAGTTAATAACCAAATACTGGATTAGTTTCTAGTTACTAATAGAAACTAATTTAGTTTAGTTTTGATTTCAAGAGAAGCTAATAACCATTTTCTCAAAAAAGAAAAAAAAAAAAAAAGACAAGTAACCAAATTGATTTCTTAATAGTTAGTAACTAACAACTAGATTAGTTTCTGCTTACAAGTAGAAATCAAATTAGCTTTTAGTTTCAAGAGTATCTAGTAACCATTTCTTCTCCCCCTCTCCCTCCCTCCTCCTCAAAAAAAAAAAAAAAAAGAAAAAATAAAAACGAAGCGGGTAACTAATTTGGTTTCTCAGTAACTAAATTAGTAAATTACTAATTATTAGTTAATGATAAAAACTAATTTAGTTTCTTGTATCCATTAAACAAATTAACAATATTGGATACTAATTTTCAACATTTAATTTTGTTATTAGTTTCCAAATTAATAGTATTTAATTTTAATATTAGCTTTTAGTAAATATTCTAGAAACTAATTTGCTTTCCCCTCTAAACTAATTTGGTTTCTACAGTAAACTAACTCAAATTCCACTTGAAAAATCAAATTAATTTTTTTGGTTACTACAAGAAACCATATTAATTTCCATAAGAAATCAAATTTAACAAAATTAGATTCTACTTACTACTTGAAACTAATTTAGTTTTCCCTCGAAATTAATTTAGTTCTCACAATAAACCAATTTGATTTCTACTTGGAAAAAAAAATTAATTTTTTTGTTTTTATACGAAACAAATTTATTTTCCAAATATTAGTTTCTCAGGACTAAAAAACTAATTTAGTTTCTCAATATTTACTTGAGAAACTAATTTACTTTTTATGATAAACTAATTTGGTTTGCCTTTGAAATCAGTTTGATTTCCACAATAAACTAATATGGTTTCTACTTTAAAAACTAGTTTAGTTTTCTGGTTACTATAGGAAATCTTATTGGTTTCCACAGGAAACTAATTTATTGTAGAAACAGATCTAGCTGCCACTTAAAAACAAATTTAACAAAATTAGATTATACTTCCTACTAGAAACTAATTTTGTTTCCATTCAAAACCAATTTGGTTTCTACAAGAAATCGATTTAGTTTCAATTTGAAAAACTAATTTAGTTTTCTAATTAATATGGGAAACTAGATTGGTTTATGCAAAAGATCAATCTAGTTTCCATGAAACCAGTTTAATTTCTACTAAAAACTTGAAATCAAATTTAACGTTTTTGGTTATTACGTGAAACAAATTTTTTTCCTAAATATTGGTTTCTCAAAGCTGAAATACCAATTTAGTTTCTCAATATTTACCTAATAAACTAATTTAATTTTTACTAGAAACTAAGTTGATTTCCACTTGAAATCAGTTTAGTTTGCATAATAAACTAACTTGATTTTTACTTGAAAAATCAATTTGATTTCCTGGTTACTTCCAAAAACTAGATTGATTTCTATAAGAAACTAATCTGATTTCTACTTGAAATCTAATTTAATAAAAATAGTTTCTACTTACTACTAGAAACTGATTTAGTTTTCCTTTGAAACTAGTTTGGTTTCCCCTAGAAACTAATCTGATTTCTACTTGAAATCTAATTTAATAAAAATAGTTTCTACTTACTACTAGAAACTGATTTAGTTTCCCTTTGAAACTAGTTTGGTTTCCCCTAGAAACTAATTTTGCTTCTACTTAAAAAATCAATTTGGTTTATATGAAACTAGTTTGTTTTCCACTAGAAATTATTTTGGTTACCACTCGAAACCTATTTGGTTTCTTAGCATTTGGTTTCTCAACATTTATTTGAGAAAATAATTTAGTTTCTACTTAAAACTATTCAGTACCAATTTAAAAACTTAAATCGAAAATTAAAAAAAATCTTTAACTACGACAAAAGTTTAAAAAGAAAGAGTAGAAAGGTTCAATGCAAAAATAAATAAATAAAATAGAAAATGAGTTTTTAAAAAGTAATTAAAACAAAAAATGAAAAAAGGAAAAATAAATAAATAAAAAGTTTTAGAAAATAGATAAATGCGGCTAGTAGGACCTGAACCCAGACAAAAGAAAATAGAAAATAGATAAACAACAAAGGCTAAAAAGAAAAGAGTAGTAAGGTACAATGTGAAAAAAAAATTAATTTAAAAAGAGAAAATAAAAAAGAAAAAGAAATAAGATAAGATGAAACTCAAGAGCTTCAATGGTGGATTAAAATAGAGATTAAAAAAATCCTTTGAAAATGACATAAATTAAAAAAAAAAAAGAAAAGAAAAAGAGTAATAAGATTCAATGCAAAAATAGATAAATAAAATATAAAATGAGTTTTTAGAAAATGAATTAAAAAAAAAAAGAGAAAATGAAAAAGGAAAAAATAAATAAATGAGACAAGTGCACGACTAGGATTGTAATTTAGTGGAGGCAAAATTTTACTAGTTTTTGAAAAAGATAATTAAAATGTTACTATTTTGTTCCTATACATCACAATTGTTCCTACCAAGTTTTCATAGTTAACAAACTAAATAGAAGGAAATTGAGACATTCATTTAAAATATCTTTCTACAACTCTTTTATATAAAATTAAACCAACAAAAAGTAAGAACATATTTAAATAAATACTTTTTATAGACATAAACATAAACTATTAACTTGTAACATTTATAGATTTGTTGTCGTTTTTTAGTAAGGATCATGGATTTGACTTTAAACCTCAACATTGAAGATTTGGATATGTTTCAATAATTAGCATTTTGAAATTTAATGTATCTAGTTAATTACAAAAAAGTTCTTGAACCGTATTGTTCTTTTGTGTTCTAAATTGGGTGACTTTAAAAGTCTTACTAGAAAAAAAAAATCATATTTTCAATTTAATCTAACAAAATAAATTGCAACTTCTAATAAAAATTTTAAAAAATTGCAACACCTAAAGTTAAATGGTTTGTAAATGTGGTCCCGTTAAGAATTAATTTCACATTTTGAGTTTTGTCCTAAATTGCGATACAACTTACTAGACTGATATGTATTACACTTCGACATGGGCTTTCATTCGAAGAGAATTTGTTGTGGGTCAAGGAGAATTTGTTGAGGCCCACCATAAATGTGTAAAGGTAACTCTTATAATTTTTCCCATTTTCGTGATATCTATATTCTATATACATATATAATGTATAGAGAAATTTACGTCTAGTATTTATTTTTTTAAAATTTTTTTCATAAATATCTATTTTTAATTTTTCTTTCAAAAATACCTGTTTTTATGATCCACATTTCATATGATAAATATGAGTGATCTACATTTATAATGTAAATTTTATCCATGAGATATGCATTTTATGTGTAAAATATGAATGATATATATCACGGTATATATTGCATTAAATGTATACCGTTAGTATATATTTCATGTGTAAAATAGTGATGATCTATATTTCTCAAAAAAAAAATATAAAAAAGAGTATTTATAAAATAAAATGAAAAACTAACATTTATGTAAATTTGATTTTAAAAACGGATATTTATGAACATTTCCCTAATATATATTAGGGAAAATATAAGATTTTTTTTGAAAGTCCAGTGGGCGGGTGCAGGGACCCTAAACAGCTCCGTCCTTCGGCAAGTGGGACTTGAACCTAGGTGTTGTCCACCCAACCAGCTTACATTTTGGCTTATTTACTTTACCTTCTAATTAATAAAGTTTTTCTGTAATGATAGACAAATTTACAACTTTGCCACTGAGACTTAGACAGTATAAAACCGAAAAGTCTCTTCTTAGATCGTACGATAAAATATTTGTTTTGGCCAATTCGTATTTTTGCAATATTTTTTGCCAAAGTCGTACAACATGTTGCTAGACTCTAATTTTAGTGACTTTATAAAATGCTATTAAAACTACATTTTAGTAGCATTTTAAAAATGAAACAAGCTAAATTTTAGATGTCATTTCAAAATAATCATATAAACTAGTGACATTTTTTGGGTAATGTCACTATAATAGAGCAATTGTGACATTTTTGGCATAATGTCACTAAATAAAATGCCACAAAATCACATTTTCTTATGGTACTGCTTTGAAAAAAAATAGAAAAAGAAAAAAAAAATGAAGCATATACATTTTATAAATACTATATCCAAACATACATTTGTAACATTAATTTGACGCTCAGAAAGTAGTTATCTCATCTCAAATTATCAAAGTAGCTAGATTCTTCGTCGTTGACCTCTTAGTGGTTTTCCAATATTTTTCATGCAGAACAAATTATTTTGGATAATCAGCAATATAGTTATTATTTCTGAGTGTTCCCTAGAAAGCAATAAACTATTCAATGTGGATGTAGTTGAAGACTGTAATCATAGTGTTGTGGACTCTCTTTTGGTACCGTACGTCGTCAAATGCAATACACTAATTATACTTGTGGGTATATTAACATACTCAGTGCAGAGTCTGGAGACCGTAATATACAGTAATGCTGCTATTAGATTCCACAAAAACGCAAACATAATACTTCTCTCCTCATAGCGATCCTAGAGATCGTCATGACTCAACGTGGTTCCAGCAAAAAAACTGGGTGGGAACCTGAGGATGCTTCCTCCTTTTTCCCCTTAAAAAAAAAAAAAAACAAGGAAAATTGAGACTAAAAATATACAATGCCGGAAAAAAAATTGAATCCAACATAAACGACAAGGATGCAATTACAAACTTTTTTTTAAGTAAAATTATAAACGTAATTGATACATAACACCAGGTGCCATCATCTTCATTGCCCTTGAAGCTGCTTATACCAAAGAGGTCCAAGACAATTAAATTGTTTTATTTTTTATTTTTTGGAGTTAAAAAAAAATAAATCTAGACCCAAATGGCCAAATCTCTTTCGGGTCATTTTTGAATATCAATCTCTTTTTTTTTTTTAAATGTTAACTTTGATTAATTTAGAGGACTACTACATCAATCACCAAATTTATATATCTTGATAAAATTATCAAAACTAAAATTATCTTAAAAAATTATTAATCCACTAGATAGTAAATTATAGTTTTATTTGTGTATCAATTAAAAGACAAATATATATATATATATATATATATTTATATATATATATATATATGTATATTTATCTAAAGTGACAAAGCCAAAATATTTTTTCACTGGGGCAAAGATAAATTTTCTAATACAATAATAACTTTAATAAAAAAAAGTATTTAAATTAATAATAGTGTCTCCACATGAGGATAAAATATGCTATTGATGAATATTCATATTTTAAAAATACTATATAATAATCTCGTTGTCATCGTTATCAAAAGTGAAATTTTCAAATCTATGAAATTTTTATAAATATACGACGGACAAACTAATCAAAATTTTAATTTGAAAAGATAAGTATAGAAGATAAATTTTATAATTATATATATATTTATTTATTTATCTTTTATTTATGATGATTGTATTGCGAAGTCTAATTATCAGTTTTACTGATTTTATTTCTTTTTCTGTGTTTTTTTTTTGTCCAAAGAAGTCAGGTTTATGCTCCTCTCTCACTTGATGTCTCTTCTTTTTCTTTCTCTTTTTATAAATAAATAAATATATATATATATATATATATTTATATATTTGTCTTGACTAGCACGGAACATTTTTCCCATTCCCAATTTCTCCCTCTCAATTTTAGTTTAGAAAACTAAATAGAAAATGGGAGTTAAAAATTAAGTGAGTCTTAAATTAGGAAAAAAAAGAGAGTAAGAATTCACATCTAATACAAGGATAAAACTGGAAATAAAAACTCAGTGAAGTCAAAGTAGAATAAAATTTTATAATTATACTAAACTGTTAAATAAAAAAATTAAAGGGAATAATACCTCACATTAACATAAAATAAAATCTTAAAAGTACTAAACTATAAAATGAAAAAAATTTAGGGGGCAACGGCCCCCACTTGTCCCCTTGGTTCAACCTATATATATATATATATATATATATATATATATAATGAATGAATGTTACATTACGACACTTTTCTAGATTTATATCTTCAATGATATAACTGGTAATTAAAGATTTCCAAAAAAAAAATAAAATTAATGGATAGTATTGACTTTTCTCAATAGTCAAAAGTGGTAAGTCTCGTTTAAAAAAACTGACGTTATAAATAATTAGTTGTTCATAAAAGTGGGGTTGGCCGTTAGCTTTTTACTACAATTTATGGGGGAAAAGAAATAAAGAAAAAAAAAGTATATTAATACCACTTATTAGACCCAACTAGCTTTTTGGAACATCCATTTTCTAAGTTATACCACTTTTTCCTTTCGAAAAAAAACTTATTTTGTTTGTTGGTTATATCATGATCCTAACCCGAATAAGTTCCAAAGAAGAAACTTAAAGTAGTAATAGTATGAAAAACGGTTTTTACTTTGATTTATGTGTCTTCAAAGTGTGATATTTCGCTACTTAACCCATCAATAAAATAGTCGGTGCAAAAATTACCAAATTTCCTTCCACAGTTTAGTGGGCTTCTTACAGAAATCCAGGCCCATAGAATTAAAAAATTGAAAAATCCCATATGAGCTGATTTTTTGAAAAAATCTTAATTGATTTAGAAAAATTTCACCAAATAATAAAAGAAGTATTTTTCTAAATAAAAAATGACATTTTTCTAATTAAATCGGGCTGAATTTTTTAAACAATTTCAGAATCTGGGATTTTTTAATTCGTTTTAAAATTTTACTATGAAAAGTCTAATTTCCTCAAGTTTTAGTCACCGTGTTTTAGTCACCGTTTTTAATCTTGTAGGATGGAAGAGAAGTCAGAGAAATAGACAGATTTAGAGTTTCATTTATTTTATTGGTCGAAATGACATATTTATATGACCATGTTTCGGCCCCCTCCCCCAACAAAAAAAGACATTTTATTAGTTTCATTTACATTTAACTACCGGTTACAAAATTGTATAATTTTTAGGACTAGTTATAAAACAAATTCTAAAAAATATTCATGAAAAAATAGAAAAGAGATAGATTTAGGATGACATTTTTAGAATTAGTCGTATGATCTTATATGAGAAATTATTATGGCCTTTTTAGAAAAAAGAATTAAAAATTTATAATGGGTTTAGTTTTTTTTTTTAGATTTGGTACTGCATTTGTAGAAAAATATAACTTTTTAAAAATATTTTAGAAAAATATCATTTTTAAAATAGTAACTAGCAATTGGTGACCAGATTTTGAGTGCTAGCAACTAAAAACCAAAGTATAAAACTAGTAGCTGTAACTGGTAACCAGTTTTCAAACACTGGACATTAGTAACTATTTTAAAAATAATATTTTTCTAAAAACCTGACTCATTGTATTTTTGTAATTCCTTTTTGTTTTCATAGATAAATGTGTTAGAAACCCCTCTTATAATCATTAGTCATAAATATATGCCTTTTATGTGTTATATATGAGAATAATCATTAAAAAAAGGGTGAACTTCAAAAAAAATACTATGAAGTCTGAGTATTGTGTAATTTAAATTCTGAAATTTGAACTCCGTAAAATAATACCTTAATATTAATAATTTCTGAAATTAATCTTTAGACTAATTTTTTGACCAATTTTAGTCACCAAAAATGATAATTCCTTCGTTAAAAACTACAATAGTCCTTATTATTCTCCTTAATTTGAGAATATTAATGTTTTTTATAAGTTAAAATATTTAAAAAATTAAGTAAATGTATAAATTTTTAAAAATTCTTAATTTTAAAGTATTATTTTACTGTCAAAGTTTAAATTACAAAACACCTTACCCTTAAAAAAAAAATTTTGTCCCAAATTACTCCTAGCCAGGTCCAAATTCCTTAGTTGTGAATTGGGCCTTCTTCTACTAACAGGCCTGTCTCAAATAACCCAATTGGCATTAGAGCCCGAACCCGGTCTCGGTGGCAGTAGAAGAGAGGTCATCGTTTTCTAGGGCTCAGTCCGATCCGGCTCCCACCTCACGATTCTATTTCCCTCCAATCTGTCCCCCTTCTCTCTCTCTCTCTCTCTCTCTCTCTCTAGAGTGAAGCCACGATGCTCTCCGGGGACATACCTCCTAACCAAACAATATACATTAAGAACCTCAACGAGAAGATTAAGAAAGAAGGTATTTTCTCCTCTTTACACCTACCCTTTTGTTTGGCTCCCGAGAAAGTTCAGAAAACTTAAAATGTTAAATGAAGCTAAATGTTCTCTCTCTCTGTATATAAATAAATATTTACTCTTTTTCTTTTTCTTAGAGAAATGAACTGAATGGAGTCGCACTGTACAACTATTTTGGTTTATTCAGTTCTGAAATTTGATTATCTCAGCTGTCTGATCGAGGGTAGTGTTTAGAATTTTTGTAGCAAATGATGTTAATTAAATTTAATTTGGTTATTGTAAAGTTATCTAGAACTGGTTCAAGTAGTTGAATATGAGGTACGATGAATAATTTCAGGTTGTGAGTGTTCTTGAAGACCTGATTTTTGGTTGCACTTAGATTAGATTTGTTTAGTATAAATTGGGTGCTGAATTTACTTATCTGGGTCACGTTATTAAGACTTGTAATTCATGGTTTGATAGTTAAAATCTAAGGATGCGAGAAATTTTTGTGAATTTGGGCGCTTGTTGAATAGTCTGGATGAGAAAATGACAGGAAACCCGTGAGGGTTAGGTTGAGTGGTCTGGGTTCGAGTCCTCACGTGGACCTTCCTAACAATATGCTAGAGTTTCCTGCCACCCAAAGATTTGTAGGGGGACAAGAATGAAAGAAAATTTGACAATATGAAAGATATGACATAGGAAAGGGATTATTTTTCGAGAACTTACGGTCTTTAATATTTCGTAGACTCAAAAGATTCACACTTGTTATTATTAGGATAAATTATTTGTTATGTTTAGTTGATTTTGTTTCTTTGTGATAAGCTTATCGTCTTTCGGCCATGTGACGTTTCACTTGCTTTATTATTTAATTTCTGTCACCTTTATCTTTCTTCGGCAGAACTGAAGAGATCCCTTTATGCGTTATTCTCTCAATATGGAAGAATCTTGGATGTTGTTGCCTTGAAGACCCCAAAACTTCGAGGACAAGCATGGATTGCATTTAGTGAAGTGCCAGCCGCTAGTAATGCTGTGCGGCAGATGCAGAACTTTCCATTTTATGATAAACCTATGGTGAGTCTTGGTACCAAACTGATATTTAATTGTATATGTTGCCTATGGATGTATGGGGTCTGTGGGGATGGTCCTTAACAACATCTTTATTGTCCCTGTCCTGTTTTTGCTTCAGTCTCTAATTATCTTATGTGCATTGTGCATGCTGTTTGCATTAACAAAAAGAGGTAAAAAAAAGCTGTTGAGCTTCTAAAATGAGTGTATGGTAAGCTTGTTTTTTTTAAGTAAGAACTTTCTGCAACCTGTAGGTACTCTTCTAAACTGGAACTATTTATGGAGTGCATCTGATGTAAGATAAGTTGAAAAATATTAGGTAGAATAGCAAGAGATAAATAAGATAGATAAGAAATTAGATAGACTAGATAAAATCAAGGAAGAGAATTAAGGAGATTTAGACAGAAATAGATGAACGGGTATGAAAGCAATAGAGAATCAAGATAAGAACTCAGAGAGAGATCCATAGGAGGAGAAAACTCAATAATCGTTTATTAATTCATCATAATCTGAAAAGCAATTACATAGCTAAGCCTATGTATACATAGACAATTAGGCTCAACTAGGAAAGTAAACACATTCTAGAAACTAATAGAAATAGGAAACTTAAGTCTAGTTACCTAAAACTAAATAATTAATAATAAATTCAAATAATCCTAAATAATAATAACAATATAATTTCTTAATATATTTATATCATGTCTACATCATTCTCCTGGGGTTCGAGAACTTGACTTCGGCGAATTAAAATTTATGTACATTATAAACCAAGCTAAAGCGACAATTCCAAATCTTGAGTCTTGATGAAGAGATAGGATGTTGAAACTGGAGACTTTTCCACTTTTAAAAAAATAAAAAATAAAAAATAAAAAACCAAGCATGGACTAGACTTGATGGTTTGATGAGGTAATTTAGCATATAGACTCATGGGAAAGAGAAGTTGAACCAGATGTCGATCGAGTAGAGCGTAGTGGTGAATTCAAATATGAACAGAGGTGGCAGGAGAGATGACTGGAATGTTGGCAATCTAGAGAAGAAGATGGCAGTGTGGCTGGAACTAACTTGCAGATCTAGAGAAAAAAAATTTAAGGGATAGGCAGAGGAAAACGAACTAGGTTCAGATACTAATTGATTTAGGATAAGATGAAAAAAGATAGAGAGATAGAGAGAATAGGTAGAATAGCAAGAGACTTAGTAGAATAGCAAGAGATAAACAAGATAGATAAAAGAAATTAGATAGATTAGAGAGAACATAATAAAATCAAGAGAGAGAATTAGAGAGATTTAAACAGAAATAGATGAACGGGTAGAAAAGCATTAGAGAATCAAGATAAGAACTCAGAGAGGGAGATCCATAGGAGCAGAAACTCAATAATCGTTTATTAATTTATCATAATTTGAAAAGTAGTTACATAACAAGCCTATTTATAGACTTAACTAGGAAAGTAAACACATTCTAGAAACTAATAGAAACTAGAAACTTAAATCTAGTTACCCAAAACTAAAATAACTAATAATAAATTTAAATAATCCTAAATAATAGTAACAATATAATTTCCTACTATATTTATTTCATGTCTACATCACCATCACATCCCCAACCTTTTTTTTCCTTCTCCAGAAACTTTAAAATTTAGATCATATAATGTCTGGAACTCTTTCAAGCCACATATAATTTGTAGAAATGATAGGTTTGTTATATCTCTATATCTATTTGTTCGTGAGTGTTAATTTTTCTTAGAACAAAAGATATATTTGACTTGCGTTTATGAGTGTCAACTTTTCTTAGAACAAAAGATATATTTGACTTGCTATGACTTGGTTCAGCGGATTCAATATGCGAAGACAAAATCAGATTGTGTTGCCAAAGCAGAAGGAAGCTATGTTCCCAGAGAAAAGAAGAAGAAGCAAGAAGAAAAAGGTGACAAAAGTCTTGTAGGAATTATATTACTCCCGTTATACTCTATCTTAGGCTTCCAGTTTTTGACATAAATCTATTTTGTCCAGCTGAAAGGAAGCGACGTGCAGAAGAAGCTCAGCAATCTGCTACAGCTAATGGCACAAGAGCTGAAAATGGCACCACACCTGTAAGTTTCTCCTTGACTCTTTCTCCAGATACTCATTTTCTGAGGTTGACGAAGTATTCCAGTAAGAACTTGTGGTTCAGCATGCTAATTTATGAACCTGTTTCTATGCATTATGTCCAGGCTCCATTCCGTCAAGGAAATGCAAGTGCGCAGGAAGCTGCAGCTCCAAATAATATACTGTTCATAGAGAATTTGCCCCATGAAACCACCAGCATGATGCTGGAATTGCTCTTCCGACAGTACCCAGGATTCAGGGAAGTTCGAATGATCGAGGCAAAGCCAGGTATTGCCTTTGTAGAATTTGAAGATGATGTTCAGTCATCCATGGCTATGCAGGCCCTTCAAGGCTTCAAAATTACTCCTCAGAATCCCATGGCCATTACCTTTGCGAAGAAGTAACTGGTCTTCTTCGCTAAGCAAGTTTTATATGAGCGAGTTCTTTTTTCATGGAGATGAATAGTTGAAGCTTTTACTAATGCTGTAGTCATGTAGATCCTCTAGAAACTGATATCTGGAAACTGTTTTCAGTAAATTCTTATCCAAATGTAAGTGAGAAACCAATAGATGGGAAGAGGAAAATGAAAGAATACCGTGTTGCGGGAAGGTTCAGGGTAGTGATGCTGTAGCATATTTGTTTCATCTGGTCAACTGATTGTTTAAACAGGCCGAATATTTTTCTCATTACATATTTGTGTTATTTTCTGTTACTTTTTAATTTGTGATTAGATTGAAACATAGCCTTTCTCCAAACCATAGTATTCATAGTGCTTTGGGGAAATGACTTCAATTTCTGTGATCTCCAACCTGGATATTTCTCTATGCTGTTGGATGCGTTGGGACTGCTTGAGGCACCTCATGTTTAGAATTGGATTGATGGTTCTAAATCCTGGCAAAGCTAGATTTTTTACAAAGTTCCACCATTTAGGAGTGACAAGTATCTTTTTTTAAGGAATATGGAACCTAGGCTCATGGTACATGGGAAGATGGCACACTGGTTTCAAATTTTGTTCTTTCGGGCAGAAAATTTTTTGTTTCAATGCAATTATTCAAAACGTAGTACCATGATCACACACATGTTTGACCACCATGTAGCAGGTCATAGTATTGTTTGAGAGCTGTAGAACGGAAGCTCGTGTTACATGCAAAGATTGCTGAGACAAGCTGGCTTAATATATGGCCAATGGTGTCTTCATTCTCATGGCCAATTTTTTCTGTTTTGGGCAGATAAAAGGTTTGGTTTCAATGGGTTGAGTAAGAAATAGTTTGCCAATCTCGGCCCTTCATTAGGGTGGGATGGAGTGGGGCACAACCCAATGAAGAATGGGTGAGGCTTAGCACAGCCTTGAGTAAAAACTAAAAACCAAGCAAACAGGAAACATATAGTGCAGTAGTCGTTGGAGCAAGTATTTGTACTTATCTTTTCAGCTCGCTCTCCACTAGGGAATCAAGTGTTTGGTATTGGTTGAATACTTTATCTCGTACATAGACTACTGTTAACATTTTGGAGAAGCCAACATAAAGAACCCAAGTCAACTTACCGACATAGTCAACATCAATGGAAGTCGATTCTCTCTATAAACAAATAATTCACAACTTAACATGATTAGTTAAGGAGAATTAGATAGTGTCGTCAAATATTAACAATTTAATCAAATTTTACGAGTTGTAAATTCCAATTTGATCTCAACTATTAATATTTGTTCACAATATATTATGTTTTTCTCGGGCTTACCTTACTAGGACCCTTCAATGGATTGATTTTTGTTGAATGTTTCAAGTAGATTTTGGTTAAAAAATTATTTTTCGCATTGAAGTTGGAGTAACTGATACTCCCCCACCCCTTCCCCGACCCAAATAATAATAATAATAATAATCATAGTAGTAATAATAATAATAATAAACAAGAAAGTGAAAACTATTTTGGGTAGGATTTGTTTTCCAATAAACTTCAAAACATTGTCGTACAATTTAGGAGCTTATAGTAAAATGCTTAAATTTTGGACGCATTTTATGTAAATGTCTGCCTATCAGATATGGTAGCAAAATTTATCAATATATCAGTGATTATACGAAGTATAAAATATTATGTACCGAACTTAAGAACTAATATATTTTGTTGAGAATATATTTTTGTCAATACTTTGAGATTTTGTCAACTTGGATAGGATTTAGAATTGGTATAAATAGAGGAAATTTTGACCAAATCTCTTTTTTCTTAATAATTCTTTTCAGAAAATATGTATCATTATGGATATCTCTTGCACAAAAGAATTAGATATTATACAATGATAATTTAAGTGTGTTTCTAAAATCTTAATTGATGTTTCCCAAGTATCACTAATTAATGCTGTGACTATTTCTTGAAAATTTAGCCAAAGTCATCCAAGTTATATAAAGTGGCTGTTTCATTTTTATTTTGGTATGCTTATTTCCTTTGTTAGTATAAGTAAATATTAGTAGTAATAAATAATCCATAATAGGTACTTAGCACATCTTACTATAGAGGATATTGATCATGACAATTTTAGTATAAGATTGACCCCCAGCACCTAACATAGTAAAGGTGAGTAAGCCGAATCTTCTCAGATCTTGCATCTGTAACTGCTCTCTCAATATCTAGTGAAGGTAATGAAATTGAATTAATGAGCTAACATTCTCGAACTCAAGCCTCGAGCCCATCAAAAACTCAGAGAGCCCCTTTATATTCTATAAAGATGCTATTCTATATTATGTGAATTCTTCCTGATATAAGGTAAGTAAAGATTTATTTTAACTACATCACAGAAACAATAGTAAATATAAGATGTCTTCATACATATTTATATGATATATCAATATTTGCGATTCATATAACTATTGTATATTTTATGAAAGACATGAATATGACAATCATTTAAGCATCATTTTCAAAAAAGTAAAGTTTTCCATGTATTGGATTTACACTAGTACTATTATACTGATTTTGCGAGATATGTTTTAAGTACATTGTTTAGTCTATTTGCGTTGGGTAGGTATAGTTTGCATATGCATCCTTTCCGCATAGGTAAGTATGACCTACCGACTGCCAGGATTTAGTATTGTACTATGAGATTTATTAGATGTATTACTCAGTCAATTTACATTAGGTAGGTCTAGTCCACATTACTTATATGATTCCTTTCCATATAGGTGAGTAAGGCTTACCAACTGCCGTGACTTTATAGTATACTTAAGAGCCTCACGAATAATTTTTTTCAGAGAAAATGCATAAAAATGAAAAATTTATGAAAGGAAATAGTATAAAGCACATTCATGAGCTACATAATTTTTACTTGCCGGTATTAGCTTATTTAGTTCACGTGACACAGATAAGGAGACATATAAATTTGTGGACTACGTGGTTGATTGACTTGCTTCATTGTCACTACGATCATATAGATGTAGACAAACTTGATATGTAGGTAATATTTCATATTTTGATATTTTGATATAGTATAAATATTACTGCTGATGGTAAGGTAAACTGATAAAACTTCTTTAATATTGTACATTTTGTAAATATACTTTAAGAAAGTAATGTCACATAATTTTTATTTTATTTTAAAGTTTTGAAAAGTTTAAAATTGCCATCTTTTTACAAAATGAAAGTTATGGATTATGAAAGAATAATAATTCATAGTTTGATCATATATAGAGATGTTACAAATATATTAGATAAAAAGGCTCGTTTGGGATTACTATTGGAGGATGCTTTTATCTTCTAAAAGCGATTAGAATATAATATGAGAAGGAGAGATGTTTGGTAAAAATTACTTTTGGCATCTGATAGGAACTGATATTTAGACAGAATTTAAGGAGTAGAATAAGAGTTATTTTTCAAAGCTAAATTTACTGTGACAATATATATTTCCTAACATATTATTTACAACACACTTAATTTATAGTTTACCAAATACTTAGATTCTGCTTTTGAATATCACCAAAGTCTTGAAAATTTAATTTACCAAATTTCTAAACTTTTTTTCTCATAGTTACTTTTTGCTGAAAATACAATGCTATAATACAATGCAGCGATACCAAATTGGCCCTAAATTCTTAAAAAGTTATCCATTTGAGAAATGCTTGAGTATTTATCGAGCATATAATTTTAGGATTTATATGTGCACTATAATAGTAAAAAGTTCTCAAAGGAGAAACAAAGAGACATTTTAAGAGACAGAAAGAAGAAGTGAAAAAATCCATTTTTTCTAGCATTTATGTAGATTATATTCTGAAATGAGTATATCAAGTAATTTTTGAGCCTATAATAATCATGCCTATAAGTACATATGTTGTGCATTTTTACTATAAATAAATTTCGAAGAAAAAAGTACATTTTGATCAAGAAAAAAAATTAATTGAAAATTTCTATTTTTTATGGTATTATGTATATGATATTTCAAAAGAAGTAGCCCTTTAGGGAATCTTATGTACCTCAAGCCCTAAATTTGGGTCAGATTAATAAATATTTAGCGCAATTTAATGGTAAATAATTCCCATGTTAAATATATGTTTAGGCCATGAAAAAAATAAAGCCATTTTTTTTTTTTGCGAATAGTACATAGATTATATTGTAAAATAGGTATTGTTTCAGGAACTTTAGACTATTTCTTGAGCCATTAAGTTATATAATATAATTAATGGGTTATAGAATGAGTAAGGGGGAAAGAAAATAGGGAGAGAGAAACTAAGAAAAGAGAGTAAGTAATATACAATATTGTATTGAGATTGAAATTATAAAAAAAACTTGTTCAATATAGAACTTTTTTGTTCATATTAGTTAATATTGTATGTTAGTATTAAATTTTAATATTGTAATAAATAGTATTGGGAAAAGTGCAATACTACCACCACAATAGATGACAAAATAAATCTTTTCGCTTCTTTATGTGTCTAAAATAAAAATAAAGCCATCTTTTTTTTTTTTTTGCGAATAGTACATAGATTATATTGTAAAATAGGTATTGTTTCAGGAACTTTAGACTATTTCTTGAGCCATTAAGTTATATAATATAATTAATTGGTTATAGAGTGAGTAAGGGGGAAAGAGTGTAGGGAGAGAGAAACTAAGAAAAGAGAGTAAGTAATATACAATATTGTATTGAGATTGAAATTATAAAAAAAACTTGTTCAATATAGAACTTTTTTGTTCATATTAGTTAATATTGTATGTTAGTATTAAATTTTAATATTGTAATAAATAGTATTGGGAAAAGTGCAACACTACCACCACAATAGATGACAAAATAAATCTTTTCGCTTCTTTGTGTATCTAAAATAGATTCCTCACCAAATTCCACAATGTCAATAATAATAATATAAACCAAAATACCACAAGCAACAAAACAATAAATCAACTATAAATAAGATACAAATTTTAGCGTGGAAAACCCAAAATGGGAAAATCCATGAGGACCTTAGTACGCTTCTATTAGCTTCTTTATTAGTAAGCTATCTTTCACTTCATCTATAGTTAATACCATTCGGTCTAAAATTTGTAACTGTTACCACCAATGCTTCCTAACTGTTAGGTAAAGAGCTAAGAAGTAATGATGCTTGCACCTCACCATCTAAGTTCATCTTCATAAACACCAACTTATTTGCAAGACCTTAAAATTGACTTATATGTTCAACAACACTAGTCTCATCCCTGTAATTGAAGTTGGCAAGTCTTTTAATCAGTGACACTTTGTTTCCCACTGTCTTTTTCGTAAAAAGATTTTCTAACTTTTTTCAATTAACATCTGCTATGGTTTCATTAGAAATATGCTCATGCAAATTTGTATCCATCCATCATCTAAAATAGGCAATAGCTTTTCTATACTGAACATTCTACGTCTCCTCATCCATACCAAATGATGCAAATCTAGGCATGGTTACATTGGAGCCAATTCAAGATCTAATTAGACCAATTACAAGAGCTAGGGCTAAAAGGTTCAAGAAGTCTCTCAATGGGCTGATTCAAAGTAATTAGACTAAGGTGAATTCTTTGAGGCTCAAGGATGATGTTCGACGTGGTCTAAAGGTTGGATTTCTATGATTCAAGCTTTAGGATAATCTAAAAAAGACTATCCAAAGAGGATAGCTCAAGGTTGCATGAATTTAAGCATAGTTTCTTGATTTAGATAATTTACTTGTTTTTGACTCATCAAGTAGAATGGTTGGCTGTAATGAGCTAAAATACCTTTCTTATTTATTTATTATAAGTTTTATTATTGAGTTTAAGGCTTGCATGCCAATCTAGATACTTTCCTCTTTTTTATTGTGAAGTAGGTATAATAAATCAATTCTAAGAATTCCAGTTACGTTATTTTAGTTTCCTTTTCTTATTTTGGGTAGCTTTTTAGGGGTTTCTAGCTGTAATTTTTGTGCTCCACTATGTATTTAAATAGCAAATAGCTTAATGAAAGATCATATTATAATTCATTAACATTAAGAGCAATTTCTCTTTGGTTATTTGAGAACTTATTTGAACATATCAAATTTCTCTATGGCATTCATCATTTGACATATCAATTGAGTTTTCTATCCTTGATTGTGACATCTTCCTTTATACCAAAGTTCACATATCTTTATAAGTGTTGGGTCAAGGTTTTCCATTTGAATCTGATTGTAGAATGGTCCTACGCAACATTCTTGTTTCAGGTTTTGTCACAAATTAGTAGGGTTCGTATCATTTAGTATCAGAGCCAGATTCTAGTCTCAGGTTTATTCTATCCTTTATTTTTTCTTTCTAGTAAAAACCAGTCTATATTCTTTCTTCTTTGTTTCATCTAAATCATCCAAAAAAAAGAGTAACCAAACTAATCTATTTTAGTCGTAGCGATTCTTCCTTAATTGCTTTTGAGTTCGAATATATTTTTGTGTCAATTTTGTGTAATCTTTGTGTTCTTCAGTCAATATTTGGTTCCTAAATAAAAAAAAAAAGAAGAGGATCCAGAATAAAAAAAAAGAGAAGAATCAGGGCCGAATTATAAGATTTTGAGAGTGCTTTAGTAAAAAGGTTATAACTTTTGATCTGAGTATCAAAATGACTATTATTATACATCAAACGAAGCTTATTTTGAGCTATATGATTTAAGTAGAATGTATACCATTCACCCCAAATTTTGAGTCCAAAATCCATCGTTTTCATCACTTTCCGGGCCTTCAAAGTTTTGTGCGCGTATTTCTCTTGTTTCTTTGTTTCGTGTGATCCTTCAAAGTGTTGTATGCGACTTTGAACCTAGAGTCTTCTTTTTCTTTGCTTGTCAATTTCCTGAAACTATTATTCCAGGTTGCTACATTAAATTCTAATCTAGTTGGTGAGTTTTGGTGTTAATTGTTGCTAAGAAATACTGATTATTTGTTTGAATTAGTTTGATAAGAACTTTTGAAAAATTACAAGTGGAAAAAGGCCAGAGTAATGAGCACATAAGAGGGTAAAAGCCAATCTGATATTTTTGTAAAACATGAGTGAAATTGAGTGATTCATTATTGAGTGAAATACATGAGAGAGTGTGTGAGGTCTTTTCTTGTACTAACTTTGTTTTGCAGCAAGCATGTTAGACAACAAGAACTAGAATAATTCTGGAGATGCATCTGGTATAGGTGATCCGAAGCATTTCATAGAAGCCCTAATTCGCGAGATGAGGAGAGCGATGAGAGCAGAGATGGAGCAAGTTCATGAGCAGATAGATAGGATAGAGAATGCACATATGGGGCAGTCACAACTCAATACTAATGTGCATAGAAGAGAGAGATTCCAACCTAGGGAATTGATGATTGAAGATGAAGAGTATTATGGAGATACTTTTGATGATGAAGATGATTGGGATTCCATTATTAGTAATAGGAGGAATGGTGGGTAGTTTAGAAGAACTAAGAATCGAGAAGATAATTCATTTTGTAGTATTAAGATGAAGATTTTATCCTTTCAGGGCAAGAACGATCTAGAAGCTTACCTCGAGTGGTAGAAGAAGGTAGAATTAGTATTCGATTACCACAATTACTCCGAGAATAAGAAGGTAAAGCTTGCTATCATTGAATTTTTTGATTATGCCATTATTTGGTGGGATCAGTTAGTGATGAATAAGAGATGAAATAGGGAGCATCTAATAAAGACGCAGGAAGAGATGAAAACTATGATGAGAAAGCGATTTGTTCTAAGCTACTACTACTGGAAATCGTATAACAAGTTGCAAAGTTTTAGGTAAGATAACCAGAGTGTAGAGAAATATTATAAGGAGATGGAGGTTGCTATGATTCGAGCAAATATAAAGGAGGATTGGAAGGCTATAATGTCTAAATTCTTAATTGGTTTGAATCAGGATATTATTATTGTGGTAGAATTGCAACATTATGTAGAGTTGGATGATATGGTACATAAGGGACCCAACTCAAGAGAAGGGGCAGCACACATCCAAGCCAAAGTTCAAGTACATCTGCTTGGAAATCGAATCAATAGAAGAAGGATGAGAGGCAACTTACGATGAAGCCTAATACTGAGCAAAAGCAAAAAGTGACCAGCCATGGAAATCAAGGTAAATCTAATTCTTCTACATCTAGGAATCTTGATGTCAAGTGTTTTAAATGTCAAGATAGGGATCACATAACTAGCCAATGTCCGGACAAAAGAATTATAGTGTTGCGAGATGATGGTGAGATTTAAACCGAAGATGAAAATGACACTGATCCTATACCACCATTGGAGGATACTGATGAAGAGGAATACCTCGCCTAAGGAGATTTGTTGGTGGCAAGGAGAGCTCTAAGTGCACAAGTTAAAGAAAATGAAGAGGTGCAACGAGAAGACATCTTTCATACTAGGTGCCACATTCAAAACAAGGTATGTAATGTGATTATTGATGGTAGTAGTTGTACTAATGTTACTAGCACTACTATGGTAGAGAAATTAGGATTGCCAACCATAAAGCATCCCTAGCCTTACAAGTTACAGTGGTTAAACGATAGTGGTGAAGTGAAGGTGAATAAACAAGTGTTCGTTTCTTTTCGTATCGAGAAATATGAAGATAAAGTATTGTGTGATGTAGTTCCGATGCAAGCTAAACACTTGTTACTAGGTTGACCATGGCAATTTGATAGGCGTGTCGAACATGATGGCTTCACCAATAAGTACTAGTTTATACTTAATCAAATGATAATCACTCTAGTACCTTTGACACCAAAAGAAGTTTATGAAGATCAAGTGAGATTATAAAAAGAGAGTGAACAAAAGAGAAAGAGTGAAAAAGAGAGATAGGCCAAAGAAAAAAAGAGAGAAAATGCAATAATAGATTTGGCCATTGAGAGAAAAATAGAGAGAAAACAAAACAATTTTTATGCAAAAGCCAAAGAAATTAAAAGAGCGATGTTTTCAAATTAGCCGATGATTATACTCTTGTACAAGGAGGTATTTTTAAACACTAACGATCTTGACCCTACTTTGCCTAGTTCTGTTGTTTCTCTTTTACAGGAATTTGATGATATTAGCCCCGAGCAAATCCCTAGTGGATTACCACCAGTACAAGAGAATAAGTATCATATTGACTTCATGCACGATACCATTATTCCAAAACAACCAGCCTATAGGAGTAACTCCGAAGAGACAAAGAAAATACAAAGGCAGGTTGATGAAGAAAAGATTTGTGCTATCCAAGAATGGCCAAGTCCAACAAGCGAAACTAATGTGCGAAGTTTTCATAGACTTCGAGTCTTTACCGAAGGTTCGTGAAAAATTTTAGTATCATAGTTGGAATAATAACTGAAGTTATAAAGAAAAATATTGGGTTCATATAGGGAGAAGAGCAAGAGAAGGAGTTTCAATTACTCAAGGTGAAATTAACTCATACACCTTTACTTGCTTTACCTAACTTTACAAAAACTTTTGAGGTTGAATGTGATGCTTCAAGTTTAACTATTAGCGCAGTTCTTATGCAAGAAGGACGACTAATTATATATTTTAACGAGAAACTAAGTAGGACTACTTTAAACTACCCTACTTATGATAATGAAATGTATGTATTGGTTAGAGCTTTGGAAACATGCCAATGTTACCTATGGCCTAAAGAGTTCGTGATTTATACTGATCATAAGTTCTTGAAGCACCTTAAAGGTTACCACAAGTTGAATAAGAGGCTTGCACGATAGGTGGAATTTATTAAGATGTTTGCATACGTTATCCGATATAAACAAGGTAAAGATTTGAGGACAAATCCTTTTTAAGAGGAGGGGAATGATGCAAATCCAGGCACAGTCACATTGGAGCCAATTCAAGTTCCAATTAGGCCAATTACAAGAGCTCGAGCTAAAAAGTTCAAGGAGTCTCTTAGTGGGCTGATTCAAAGTATTTGGACTGAGGTAAATTCTTGGAGGCTCAAGGATGAAGTTTTATGTGGTCTACAAGGTTGGATTTCTATGATTCAAGCTTTAAGATAATCTAGAAAAGACTCTCTAAAGAAAATAGCTCAAGGTTGCGTGAATTTAAGCATAGTTTCCTGATTTGGATAACTTACCCATTTTTGACTCATCAAGGAGAATGGTTGGCTAAAATGAGCTAAATTATCTTTATTATTTATTTGTTATAAGTTTTATTATTGAGTTGTAAAGCTTGCATACCAATCTAGATACTTTCCTTTTTTTATTATGAAGAAGGTGTGTTTTAGGGTAACTATAGCAAATCAATTCTCAGAATTCCAATTAGGTTATTTTAGTTTCCTTTTCTTATTTTGAGTAGCTTCTTAGGGGTTTCTAGCTACAAGTTTTGTGCTCCACTATATATTTAAATAGCAAATAGCTTAATGAAAGATCATATTACAATTCATTAAAATTGAGAGGAATTTCTCTTTGGTTCTTTGAGAACTTATTTGAATTTATTAAATTTCTCTGTGGCGTTCATCCTTTGACTTATCAATCGAGGTTTCTATCCTTGATTATGGTGTCTTCCTTTATACCAAGGTTCACATCTCTTTATAGGTATCGGGTCGAGGTTTTCCATCCAAATTTGATTGTAGAATGGTCCTACACATCATTCTTGTTTTGGATTTCATCACAAGTTGGCAGGGATCATATCACCAGATGGGTTCTCCGTAACTCTAATGGGCTTATACAAATCTTTATAATATAACAAAATCTTCCATTATCCTCTTCCAAGTGGAATAATTTGATGAGTTCAATTTTATCATACCAGTCGATTCATCCATTTTATCATACAAGAAAATTAACTCTAACCAACCTAAATCTCTAATACCACTTTGTTGGGAAAAAACACATCACTACCATAATAGATAACAAAATAAATCTTTTCACTTTTTTATGTCTAAAATAGGTCATCAAATACCACAAAGCCAATAATAACAATATGGACCAACGAATCACGAGCAACAAAGCAATAAATTAACTACAAATGAGACATCAATTTTCAGGGTAGAAAAACTAAAATAAGAAAAATCACGGGGACCTTAGTATGCATAAATCTTCTACTATCAACAACAATAATAATGAGTTCATAATATTCCTCCCTAGAATAACTAGAGACTCACGATAAGTTAAAATAACATCAAGAATAAAGATTCTTAGTTCACCAACATCATACTCATCATCAAAATAGATAGATTATACAAAAGAGAACAATAAGATCTCACAAGTATATTTGTTAAGAAAGCATTTTAGAGAGGCTAACTGGAAAAACTAAGCCATTGGATTTGTAGAGCTCGTTCCAAGGATTTACTATGCCAAATTGAGCAAAGTAGGACATAACATTACCACTTGATCATCAAACAAAAGCTCAAAAATCTTTTCTCTTTTTCTCTCACTAAAAGTGACTGCTACTCTCCACTTCCTTCAACCACCGAGATCCTTCTACTTTCTCTTATTGATTGAAGTTGCACGTGAGCTTCTCAACGAAGCTTTGGTTTCTTTTTTTTTTTTTTTTTTTGTTTCTTTTAGTTGTTATTAGGCTTAAAGCCCTTATTGGTCCAAGCCCATAATATGTGAGCGAACCCAACAAATAGTACAATCCAAAGCACAACTATTTATAATATTATGTTTAATTAATAAAACACTCCTTATACAATGTACCAAACATGACTATAAGAACATATTTAGAGCAATTTAATAATTAAATTTTTCAGAGAAAAAAAGGGCATTTTTCGAATATGAAACAAAATAAAACTACAAATTCTATTTTAATATAAGATTATAGGACAAAAGATCATATAGCTCCGTGACTTTTTTTGAGAGTTGTTATTTACCTTTTTACATTTAAAATTTTGCATGCGTACTCTTTTTTTTTTTTTTTTTTTTAACAAATGTGGTGTTTCTTTGCCCCAATGTTTTCAAATATTTTGTCAATTTGTCTAAATTAGCATAAAACATTAGAAATCTGTGTGTTGTGAGAATAAAAACATAATTACATTTAAAATACTCTTAGTTAAGGTTATCTCAATGGATTAATGATGTTTGGTGGTGCAAAATTATGAAAATTCTGAATTTTCTCCCCATCATTCTTTATTTCAATTGAAAATTTTATCTCAATTTCTAGGGTATATACAAATATGAGAAAATATGTAGCTTTCTACCTATTTCTTCCTTCCTATTTAATCGGTCTCGATAGAACACTATCTACCAATTGGGGTGAATTGGCACCACATTTGGAAAACTTTGGGGTAAAATAGCATAGCATTTGTAAAAATTGGGGCACTTTTATAAAATTCAAATGTGAGAGAGTAAACAACAATTTTCAGTAAAAATCGGGAGTGATAAGGTATTTTGTCCAAAATTATATAATGAGCCAAGAATCACTTTGGAAACCTATAGAATTCGTCGATCCTATGATGATAACACAATAAAAATAAATTTCATGCAATTTAATAGTAAAAGATTATCAGATTTTTTCTTTCAATATAACAAATAAACTTAAATATTCTTTTAAATTTGGATTTTAAGTACATTAAATTCTTAATAGAGTAACCTTTAGGTCCCTAGTGTATTTCTTAAGTCTAATTTTGGGGCATATAAGTATATATTTCGTGCAATTATAGTAATACAAGACTCTCAGAAAAACTAAAAAAAAAATTAGCAATAAAGAAAACAAATTGACAATTATTCTTTTGGCTTTTACATAGATTATAATATAAAATATCGTTTAGGGGCCAGATTATATGGAGTGTTTTTTGTCCAGTCCCATGGTTTGGATAAAAGAGTCTAGCTTTTCGATTTAATCCCTCATTGAGGGGACAAAATTATCCTTTTAGAGCCTATTTGATAGATGAGATCAGACTGGATTGAACTGAACTTAACTGGACTATTGTTTAGTGTTAGAGTTGATTGGATAGAACTGTATTAGTATTATGACTTGCTTGATAGAGTGTTACTAAAAGATGAGACTAAATAAAATAGCAATAAAGAAAATTGATGGACCCCATATTATTTAAATAACATAGTAAAATGGATAATTTCAAAAAAAAATTATCACTTTTAATGTTTTATCAAAAAAAAAAAAAATCCCCACACTTTTTCATTTATTTCAAATTAAACATTACACTTATATTTTCCTATCAAATAGAGCCGGGACCACATATTAACTTAAAATTAGAAGTTAGTTTATTAAAAAGACAATTTTACCCTTTAAGCTTATGAAACATATATTAAAAATAATAAATATTGAAACCAATTTTCATTATCTCTCTTTTTAAAGAAATAATTTAAGTAAAAATAATTAAAAATAATTTTTTAATTCTTTTTCTTTTTAACATTTAATTTTTTTTGAATAATTTAAACTCAT
This sequence comes from Parasponia andersonii, assembly GCA_002914805.1. Lineage (NCBI taxonomy): Eukaryota > Viridiplantae > Streptophyta > Magnoliopsida > Rosales > Cannabaceae > Trema > Trema andersonii. Next base: position 1,010,959 of record JXTB01000098.1, read on the forward strand.
TTTACTTTCAATAATTTTTATTTTCACTTAAAATGATTTTAAAAAGGAAGAAAAAATGAGAATTTTTTTTTTAATTTTTTCTATTCTCTCTCCTTTTTTCTTAAAAAAATTTTGTTGTATAGAAAAATTTAAACTCTTGAAAAAAAGAAGAAAAAATAATATTTTTTTAAAAATTTTTGTAATTCATTTTTAAAATTTTTTTTGAATAGTTGAAATTATTTTTATTTTAAATAATGATTATTTTTACTTAATAATTTTTTTAAAAAAGAAAAAATAATTGGTTTCAATTTTTTTAGCTTTATTATATGTTTTATGATTTTAAAGGGTAAAATTGTAAAATTCTAATTTTTGCTAAATGCATGGGGTCCGATTTTTTTATAGGAACATACAAATTGAAGGTTTAATTTAATATAAATAGAAAGGTCAAAGGTTTTTTCTTTTTTATTTGATAAAATACTAGAGATAGTCCCTTTTTTGATGTTATCTGTAGTAAAATAATAGAAAAAAATTGTGTCAAACCACACTTTTTGGGGAATGAGTAGACAATGAGCAGAAATAGAAATTTGTGCTCACTTTTTGGTGAAATGAGAAAGCAAGAGAGATGAATTATTTTAATCCAAATGAAGGATGGATTAAAACTTAAGATAGTCCCTTCTAACAATATTATTTTAACCCATTACTAAATAGTCCAATCATTTTTTGTGTATAAAACAAATAATTAGACTATTTAGTCTATTCCCATTACTAAACATTCCAATTGAGAGGGAGTAAAGCTACAAACCCATAAAATGTTTTTCTTTGGGACTCTCTTTTTCATAAATTTTCCTAATTTTTTATCTTTGTTTTCCCCCAATTTTATGAATGACTTTAGTTGAGTTTTTAAAATTAATTTAGTTTCAAAACAATTTAAAGAGTAAAAAAAATAATAATTTGAAGTGTTAAAAGGTGAAGTATTTTATTTACCCCAACATAAATTTTTCTTTTACCATAAATGCAAGGGCGTGATTAAAACTTTAATTATCTAATGCAAAACTTGAATTTTTTAAAATATATGTAAAAATTATAAATTTAAAAATTCAACAATGGCGAATAAAAGCATTTAGTGGGAACAAATAATGGTATAATTGATTTTTTTTCAAAAAAAATACATGTGAAAAAATAAAAAGTTCAGCAGTAAAAAAAATTAAGTTTGTACTATATCATGAAATATATATCAATAACTACGTAACTTTATATTTTAAATAATAATAATAATCCCATCAAATTAAATTTCTTTAATATTATTTTTTCTAAACAATAGGTGTATGACAAAAACAAGTATTTAAAGAAATGAGAGTGGTTGATCCTACGAAGGGAAGTATATACAAAAATGTTTATAAAAAGTAATTTGTTTCAGATTATCAGATATTCTAAAACCGAATCAGAAATAAGTTTCTTAATCCTTCGCTCATTTACTATCATTTTAGTCGTACTAAAAGCAGGCTTTGAAGAAATCATGGACACCGAAATTGTTAAAATATCACAGGCTAATTGTAAAAGTACTGAGAATCTTAGTTGATACTTTTGCCCCCCGTCTAAAACTTTGAAGTTCTCATCATTAGAGTTGATATCAGTGTAGCATCCCCTAATTTAACCATATTGTCATATACAGTTAAGCTATGAAGTATTATAAATATTTGTAGGTCTTAGCCAATTACTCACAGCTTTAACTTTTGTTGGATCCACATAAATACCATTTTCAGAAACCACACGACCAAGATAGATAACTTTTTCTAACCAGAATTTATACTTATTAAATTTAGCATATAACTGCTTTTTCCTAAGACTTCTCAACAAAGTCCTCAAATGTTCCATATGCTCCTCTCTTGAGCGTGAGTAAATCAGAATATTATCGATGAAAACTATAATAAATTTATCTAAGAAATCTTTAAACACTCTATTCATCATGTCCATGAAAGCAGCTGGTGCATTAGTTTATCCAAAGGGCATTACTAAAAAGTCATAGTGTCCATATCTGATTCTGAAAGTAATTTTTGGAATATCTTCCTCCTTAATTTTCAACTGGTGGTATCCTGTGCTAGTCAATTGACCTACAACTTGGGAAAATCATACATGCTTGCAGATATGGAAAATACATGATCATATCATATACGCAGCAGAAAAAATAGCGGATTTAGGTTTTAAAATTTTACATGAAAATAGTTTTCATAACCATATAACATATGTGCATCATATATAGGATCATATATAACATAAATAAAATCTAGATACAAAACCCTAGAGATAAGATTAGGGTTTATCTCTTGTAGCATGTTCCTCCTTGATCTCCTTATTGATGGTGATCAAACCTCCAATCTTAGATCTTCTTGTCTATGCTCTTGCTCTTAGTTGATGAAGCGAGTGGGTACCAAGTCAAAACCTTCGTTAGAGAACGATCAAGAACGCCTTCTTGATCCTATGGAACACCGAGACGCGAGATGGGACTGTGAGATAGTAGGAAACTTTTTCTCTTCTCTCTTTCTCAGCCTTGGCTGATTTTTCTCCCTCTCTCCCTTTGTCTATGCGTGTGACTCTCTTAGAGTTACTGTGTAGTTTTTCTCTCATATATCTTATATATATGAGACCCAAAACTACTAACCCTAATCCAGTTAGGATTGGGCTTGTTCTCCAATTTGGGCTTTGGGTGTATTTGTATAAATATGTCCAACTCATGAAACTTATTTATAAAAATACCAACTTCTGTGTAGAATCATTATTTTATACAGTTTCACGAAACTAATTTCACAAATACCACTAGCCAATTAATGAGCTTAATTGAGCTAGACAAGGGACCTAATGGATCCAAATAATCTAAGCTTCAATAATATGATAAATACATAGTAACTCTTATTATGATATTTATATAAATATTATTAGTAAAGGAGATACTCTACTAAAGGCCCAACACTGCACTCTTAGATTAAATGTCATGCCTTTTATAGAGATTTAATCAACTAATCTTGATTAACCGATCCATCTAGCATATTCTATGCCACATATATAATCCCTATACAATGTCGTAGTTGGATCGGTGAAATTACCGTAATACCCCTCCAACACCTATTTACCTTTAAGTTACCATCTTTCTATCAAGGAATAATGTTGTCGATAATTTTGTTCTCAAT